>JABFPN010001466.1:0-28994 GCA_022817305.1 Leptoteleia sp. ZL-2020 | reverse complement strand
GATATTGTTTGTATTGCGGTTTGCAGCTGGTCCTTTGAAATCAATTACGAGTATAGAGTGCAATTTAAATATATCGTGCAGCAACTAACGCTCGGAATTAATTATTGTCATTATGGAAATTCGAAAAATGAATAAACATTTTTGACGATATAAATTGTTTTCTCGTTATATTAAGTTTTCTGATCGTTATGCATTCAATCAATTTCTCTAGTATAGTTTTTCCATTCCGCTAATGAAATAGGTTTTAGTTTACTGATTGGACAGTTCCATAATTGGTTACCAATTTGGATGTCTGTTATTTTCTCTTTCATTAAAATAATTAAGCGAAAGATTTTATCAAATAGCGATGCGTGATTCTATATATCCAGTAGTCTATAAAATATAGTATAGAAAACTACACTATATTAATAATGAAAAAACATTTAAATTAAAATTCATTTTTCGATGATTTTACTGAAAAATTGGAGAGGACAATCTTAAACTGATAATTGGAACAATAACAGTGAATTGAAAAAAACATTTATTAATTGAAACGTGAATTGAAATTGATACTTTAACGCGTCATTTTAGGTATAAACTTTTTTTCCCACTTTTAATGTTTTATAAGAATGTTGAAATTTGTATGGAATCTTGTTTCAATTTTCAAATACATATTCACATTTCACATTCGTTCCATTCAAATTCAGAATCAATAGGAACTCTTTAACTTTTTAGTGTACGTAAAATGAAATGAATAAAATGAATTTGTATTATCATTGACTCTGAATATACAGAAATTGTGAAAGATGGTAATACGTCTTCATTCATATAACGTAATGCGAAATCAGATACATTTGACATATGCATATTTTTATGAACACGTGAATATATTGATTATACGCACCAGCGTATTCAAAGGACGTTCACCTTATATCAAAACATAAAATATGTTTTACCGGAAGTGGTTAACATCCTATAAGATGTTAAAATGCTCGATTATAAACGGTAGTTGTACGACCGGAAATAAACAATAGTACGTTTTGCTTACTTTTGTATGTTCTCAAATTAGTTTTTGATATGCTCAACTAATGTTACATTAATCAAGATACCTAAACATTTTAAATGTACAGAGAACGGATTTGAACAAATATTTTTCAAGGGCACTTCGCACTTTTAAATTTAATTTGCGGCAAGTGTTGAAAGAAAGTTTTTTTTTTCCTTTTTGAGTACACTCGGAAGAAAGTCAGGTAAAAAATTAGTATACTGTATCACAAAGTGAGGACAAAGTTTGTTTATTTTCATTTTTAAAATTTATTTTAAAAGAGCTTAGGAGAATTCAACAAGTTTTTTATATTCTAGCGTAATAAAAATAGTTATTTATCACAAAGCTCATATTATAGTATATAAATTTTACTCTTACTTTATGACACAGTATAATTAATTTTACCTAATTTTTTTCTTATTGTGTACATATTTTTAATTGACTTTTTAAATCAAATTTTTTGTGGCTGTGTTTTGGCAGTTACAATTTTGAGTATGTATCGTAGAGGTAAAATCTTTTTTCCATAGGAGGTAAAATTGACTTTTGGGAGTTATTCCCCGAAGACAGTTTTATTCCCTTGAGACGGTGTTTTACTCTCTTACGAAGGAAATTGTTTCACGCCCTAAATACAGGCAATAATCGCAGCTTTTCGTGTATTTGTTACACAAAAAATATATATATATATATATATGTACCATGCAAGAAAAGCGCGCTCCTGCTAGTGTGAACGTGCAAGCTCTTAACTACAGCTCTGGCTGCAGTTCACTCTTGGGACAAAATACACCATTCTATCCCTTCATGCATAATATACTGTTCTTAATTATTATTCGCTTAAATTAATATTTCCATTTACAAGTACTTGCAACAATGTAGAATGCTGTCAAAAATTTAAAAAAAAGGTTTAATTCCGTCACACGTACAGAATTTGTTAAAGTAATGCTGAAATCTAAATAACGCCTAATTAGGTCTCTTTTTTTTTTTAATGCTTCAGTAATATCATATTTTTTCCTACTGCGTCCAAAGTGTTTATTCTTATTAAATTTCCACCGCGTTAATTTTTTCAAAGCTTTTTCACAATCGTAAAATGTTTCATAAACAAACTTCATTGTTAAGCTACATAAAAAGGGCTCACTTTGTTTCATTCCAACGAAGATTTGTCGTCGAAAAAGTGGAAAAGAAATGAAAGCTTTCGTTTCGGCACGTGCACTGATTTTGGAATTAATTGCTCGTTTTCATTGTGCTTGAAATTCGCGTGGGTTGCACTTTGGATTAATTGGAATTCCATTTATCCCAATCTTTCTTTCTAATGAACGTTTTTTCTCCCATTTTGCTGCACCAGATTATGCAGCTGTTTTCGCAAGTTTTGCCATTAAAGCAATTTTCTTCTTTCGAATACCAATCTAATTAAATCACACGATCTTACATTGTCTAGTAAATAAGGATTAATCAAATTTTCATTAACTGCTTAATTGGGAAAATTTCGTTTAATTAGTACATACTGTTAAATGAAATTTAGTGGAAACACATAATAAAAGTTTACGTATTGATTTACATTAAAAAAAAAATAACGCATATGATTTTACTAGGTAGATCTTTTTAGTTAAGTCTTCCACGAGTTTTCCTATGACAGTTTCCAAATATCTGTTGGAGTAGCTTTTTAGTTTCAAAAGTTACCAGATTTTACAAACTAAATTTTGTACCTTATCCTCTTATGAACTTTCCACATTCGTCCTAGCTTAAGCTTGCGAGGTAGGAAACCACATGGATAAAACCCTAGCTCGGAATGTCCGGTGTATTGGAATGTTCTGACTCGTTAAATAAGACACGTTATTACGTAGGCCTGAACGACGAAATCGAACACTTCACACCTTCTCGGCCATGTCCCTAGCACATTCAATGAGGATATTCTTTGATAACGACATTATTATTTAATTTGTTTGCAATCACCTTATCATATTATAAGAAATAATATAAATGCATTCATACTCCAGAGTTACTCTAGAATAATATAGCAGAGTTACAACTGCTAATAAATTTCTTTTAGTGTGCGCGAGGCATCAAACTTTTGAACTAAATAATTCTATTATTTTTTGCGTATTTTATCGTTACAAATACAGTTTTAGAATTTAATTCGTAAATAGTAGAGTTCATGAGTAGCTGCAAGTGCATTTTGAATACTAATGAATGCTACTTGGCATGTATAACAGTTAGCTTTAGACTGCTCACCACCCTTTTTGGTATCTTTGTCTACCTCGCATGCTTAATACATCAACATATTTGTCTCCGTTGTTATTCTACACTTAAGTAAGCGTCCCTGGTTTGTAAATCAAAATTTTCGTCCCGATTTCAACGGCCTCTTCTGATCTAATTACACGGCGTGTTTCCTAGCTAATTCTATTATTTCTTTAATTCCAACTATTTTTATGCAATACATTGCACTCAAAATTTTCCAATTCATAAATCACATCTTCAAGCTATTATGAAATTATGAATTGATTTTGTTTGCACCAAGTTAAGCTACAAATGATCGTTATATTCCTGCAGATGATTATATGTTTTTTGAATTTTCTACATGATGAAATATGTCTTATTTTTATTAAATGTTAGTAACGTGCTATTTAATCGTTAAATTTATCTGTGTTTTATTATTTATTTATTACCTTTTTTTTGGAATTTAAAAGGCAAATTATTAGCAACTTTAGTAATTTGTATGTTAATATTTAATTCAATTCATTTTCACTGCTTTATTGCATAGATAATATAAATAAAAGTCCAGTTATTTCTGAGTGGAATTTTATTACGACGAATTATTAATTTAATCTGCTTTAAATTATACCTTAAATATTATAACATTTATATGAAAGCTGCGTCAAGTTACACTTCCGGAAAATGCAATTTTTATCATTATATTAAACTTTCAATGGTATTTGCTACATTTTTTTGTTATTTTTATGCTGCTGGTACAAAGTACTGCATCAGCAAAACACTTGTAAACTATATGTAATATATAAATCACGAGTAAAATATGAGAATCATAATTTATGTTTTCATGCAATAATGCACGTTGATATGCATAAATAATGTATAATTTATTTCCACGGGGACTCTTAAACGTTATTTCAGGTACATTCTAATAACTAACAATCCCACTTGACATTTTAAATGAAATAAACTCGTGTAATTGGCTTCAATCAATTTCCGTGAAGTGTAAATGATTTTGATTTGAAATTTAAGTTTGACGACGGAATATATTTTATTAAAAGTAATTTATAATATATGCTGACGTGTTGAAAATTAATTTCATGTTTAATCAATGCAAATTAATATTACGATCATTAAACACCTTTTGAAAATCCTTTTTGAAAAAGGTTAACGAACTACGGTTCAGTTATGAAAGAGCGATGAATAAAATTTAATTGATTACGCGGTTTTGCATGTCATAAACATAATACTTTGTTAATTCAAAGGCCAGATTTTCTATTTTGTGAAAATGATGAAAAAAAAAAAAATAGAAAGGGCAAATATTTCATGTAATTTTCAAGCATACACTTACGATAATCATACATTTTTCTTTGTGTCTCAGTGGGGAGTATTTTGGTAACAGCAATTTCATTATTTATGTAATACCTGCTGTTAAAGTTATTAAGACTTTACCAAAACCTAAAGAAGCTTATATAAGTTTCAAGTTAATGACATTGCTTACTAAATTATGTAAATGTATAAATTCATTTACAACAATTTATTTTATATTTTAAAAGTAATCTTTAACGATAAAAATACGGAGGTTTAATATTTAGTTGGTTCTTTAACTAACTATTTGATGAATCAATTTTAGACTAATAAATGCGTGATCTTTTTATCATAATATTATTTTGACTTAAAAGAACGTTTTAAATTTTTGTTGAATAGAATCTACTGGAACTTTTATTATTCAAATAGGATTGATGTATTAAATTACAAAAAAATATTTTGATTTAAAAGAAATCTGAATAAATGTATTGCACAGTCATTAATATAAAAAAGCTTTTTCAATTTAATTTTTAAAAATTATTATTTTCCAATTGTTTTATTTCTTTTCAAGTAACTGTCTGAAGCTTTTTTGTTTTTCATTGAGTTAGAATAATGAAGTGGAGAGTATTGACTGAAAAGGATTTTTTTATACTCAGTTGATAATCTTCGAAAAATCAGAATCACTGATTACCTTTATAGCATCAGCTTTAATAACAGGTATCGATATACCTTTATAAGTCGCTTAATGAACGAATCTTGTACACTGTAGCTAACATGGCAAAATTTACGTTACTTACTTTTATATTCTTCCTCTTAACAGCACTTACCTTATATCACCCCGCTTAAAAATCGGATTAAATTCAGAACGCCACATTAAGACCGACTTGGTTATCAGCTAAAATCTTAACTGCAAAATCTCTTGGCTGAACGTTCATAATTTCAATTAATTAAGTTAAATTTATCAGCCCACTTTATTTTACTGTACGAAGACATATAATGAAATTTTGATGAATTTAAATTGTCATAAAACCAATATTAGCTAGCATATTTATTATTTTGTTAACATCGAAATAGTAAAATTTAAAATTTTCATAAAATATGAAGCTATATATACTTTAATTATATATACTACAATAAAATCTATTTTGTTCGAAATTAAATCTTCAGTTTTTACTAAAAATCTAAAAAAAATGATTAATTAATAAATTGAGTTATCTCGAATAAAATTAAATACTGAAGGTCGAGGGAAGAAAAATCTGGAAAGAAAAGGGTCTGTCAAAGAGAAATTCCTGTACGAGAGGAAATTCTTTGAAGGGATGGGTGGAGGGTTGCATACCATCAGGAGTCCATTGAAATGATAATTCTACACTATCTGTAATTTTACGATACTTTTATACACAAATTCGTAATTCAGTTCATAACTTAGAATTATATAACATGTAATCAAATAAAAGGAACAATAGATCAATATTATTATTCGCGTCATTTAAAGTGTATATAAATTGATGCAGTTCTTGAGATAATTGAGCTAATATTTCCAATGCATTCAATTGCGATTCCTATAAAAAGAAGTAGCCGCTTTGAATTAAAAAGTAAAATATGAGTGCACCATATCGATCATGTTGTTACAATTATAAAGTTTCAAAGCTTAGACTAATAAATATAAAGAGAATTGTTTTATGAACATTTATTGACTCTGTATAATGTTCAATTTGAAGTGTAACTTCTTTCTTTCTTTTTTTTTCTATTTACAGTAAAGCTTTGTTACATAAGTATTGTTTTTAATTTCAATTTATTTTTATCTTCAATAAATTGAATTTGTATTTGCAACATAACAGAAGTAAAAAAAATTTATTTTTCCATCGCTGCGCAGGGAATTTTAAAACAATTAAAATGTATGTTTCTCGTAATTGAGATATATTATATTCCTTTTGACTTTAACATGAAATCTAACGTAAATTGAATTTCATCGTCAGCACTAACTCACATTAATACTCACCTTACCAAGAACATTTTATGTTACATACTCTAACCGAAAAGTTTGACCTTTATGTGTGTGCAGTCTCATATATCTGCTCGATTAGTGAATAAACAGACATGACCCCGATGACCAGCCCTTTTAGTAGCATAGCTCTCGAACAGGGTTTAGTGGCCAATCGTAACAATTCTACATGTATTCAAATCGATTGTTATAGTACGTCAGAGAAGATCATTCTATTAGTTCCATTACGAATTAAAATGTTTAAGTGACTCAATTCTTCGTAAAAAGTTGCATTATCGTTAGATTGTTCGATTGATTCAGATCTTTATTTAAAAATATCTTTCTCGAGCTTTTCAAGCTTGCCATTTTTATTCATTCGATTTCTTTGTACACGTACATAAAAGTTGAATTAAAATTTTCCATTTCTTCGGTTTTCATTATAATGTAGTTAATGGTAACTGTTAAATTATTGTAATGCTACAATAATGTTGGTTTTCTCTATAATAAATGCTTTTATATTATATGGTAAATGTGCCTATATTTATGGTTATTACTAATAGAAATAAATATTTCATTGCATCATTTGTAAAAAATTTTTTTAGTAATATAAATATTACTCTGAAGGAATTTTATTAGTAGTTGCTGATATATTTTATAATAACTCGGGGATATGTGTGCGTTTATAGTATTTCGTGATGTATGACTGGTAACTGTGAGTTAACGAGTTCTATTCCTACATAACGCCATTTTTTTTCTAATATATTTTATCATGTATAAATTTTACTATATTATATTATAGTGAATAATATAAATATGTACACGCATCTTTGAGTTATTATAAAATATATTAGCAACTATTAATAAATTTCTCTCAGTGTATAGATTGTGTTATGGCGATAATACAAGACAGTAATTTGTAATATAACTTCTTTTTGCACGTGTACGAAGATAATTATAAAGGAAAAAAACTTTGCATTGAAGAAACATAATGAACTGATTGAATAAAATGATTGCTTTGTAAATTTGATTTCACGTGCAGGGCAGGGAATAAAATAAGTTTCCCATTAGGCATAATAAAATTACCTTATTTCACGCTGAATGATTACAGTGTCAAGTATTGTCACTCGGTTTATATCCGCAATTCACGAAGTTCGACAATTTTAAATTATATTTCATTACCGAGTTCAATGTATCCAGCAGATATTAATTATTTGCATTTCGTATAAATAACATCAACATCTGTTTCGTGTGCAACTGCCAAATGCATGTGTAGAATGCGAAAGGGCTTTGACCTCACAGTTTGTGACTACAATGACCACTGCAAGTTCAACTTCCCTTTACCGCAATCACAAGATTACAAAGCATGTATCAGAATGATACAATAATATCTCTGTTTCCGTACCGTACTACGATGAATAATTTGCCTTTTTTTTCGTTACGTTGAAGAATTTTATTTTTACACATATTGAATCCAATTTACGTGACTATTTCGTGGATTGTGCAATTTTATTATTAAAAATTTTTCAACGGTAAAACTTTAATAATATTTGCAGTCAGTCGAAACGTATTTGTTCTTTTCTTTTACAATACGTAATAAAATGAATTATTATTCATTATTATTTGTCATAAAAAGTGATGAATAATAACATTTGCGATACGTTTTGTAGTTTAATTTTATTTCGTTATCAATGAATAATGGTATTAATTTTTGATGAAAAAGAAAACTTTTATTTTTTTTGCTATAGAATTAATTCTTGTTATGACAATTATTTTATCTTTTTGTTATGAAATTTGATATAGAATGTTTTGATTAGTACTTCTAAATTTTTGTTGATTGATGCGTTGAAATTTCAATAGAATAATATTAATAGAATTATATGTTCAAATGTACACTGAGAGAAATATATGAGTATATTTTACTAAGTGTTTTCGTAAAATTTCGTCTTTCTTTTAAATAAATACTAATATTATTTCATATATTACGAATTTTTTAGTATTAATTACCAAGATCTTGGTAATTCGTAATATATGAATTCGTAATATATGAAATAATATTAGTATTTATTTAAAAGAAAGATAATATATCACAACTTTACGAAAACACTTAGTAAAATATACCCATATATTTCTCTCAGTGCAATATACAAAATTATAGTAGTTATTTAAATTTAAAATAAAACTATGTTTGTGCAATTTACTTATTAAAGTTTGTAATAATTTACAGTAGATTATTTAAAATCGAATAATTTATTTTAACAATTATAATGTCTAAATAATGTTAACATTACAACTCTATCTAAATAATTTAACGCGATGGAATTTAATTGAACATAAGTTATTTCTGAATTAATCAAATATTATTCAATCAAATAAAATATAATCAATAAAAAGAAAGAAAGAATTACATGAATTTATTAAATTACTCAATAATTGATACTTTTTTTTTTAATAAAATAGTAATATAGTATTGCAAATTTAATTGTTCGTAATTAGAATATAAATTTAATTGCGTTTTTTTAATCTAAAATTTCAATTGAACATATATAAAATCAGGTTTATATTTAAAAGAATCAATGTTAAGCATATTTACTGAAGAAAAATATTTTTGTGTAAGAGATTTATGTTTTGCAATAATTCTTCAAATGATAAATGGACGTTTATTCTAAGATTTATACAAAAAATAGTTGGCCTCAGTTGCTCGTTTGTCCGCTTCGCTGACTTCTTCAAGTGAGCATTTTCAAAGCAAATGAAACTAACCACTCTATATTACTCCCAAAACCATCTTCGAGTAGTTAGCTTTGTTAGTTTTCAAGCACCTAAAACGGTGAGTAAATTCTGGCAAATAAATAGACGACTCTATATATTATCCTTAAAATGTACAAGCTATTTTTATTATTAAAATTACATAACTATTTTATTCTTCTCGATTATCAAAATTTTCAGCATTCGATTATCAGTCAAGTTCTTCTAAACACTTTTCAATTAATTAATTGGATGTAAAAATTGTATTCTAACGTACTAAGATATTTTAATGTGCAAATTAAAATTTTAATTGATGACTAATAAGAGTGGTGTATTTTATTTATTTTAAAATCAAGTTATGCTACATTATTGCTCACTTCAGAATAAGGATTAAAAAGTGCTTTGGGGAAAATTGTCCGAAGTCAACTTCATATATTAAAAGTATAAATTTTACATTGCCCTGGGATTACCAGAACCCTTAAGTAAACTAAAAGTTTTCATTTTCTTCAACTTGTTGTGAAGTATAGAAGAAATTTAAAATTTCTAATCTAAAGTAATAGTCATTAATTTGACACAACTAATGGTTTCTCAACAATAAATAAAAATTTCCAAGAAAAATTTAAGGATTTTCATCAAATAGACTGTACGTATCGAAAAGTAACGATAAAGTTTTTTTTATTTTCATACTATCTAAAACTATATATTCCCAAAGAGGTTGTGAGTATTGTACAAGTATTTACGACTCAGTATAATACAAAGATTGCGTATCTTATAACCTCTTTCATAATATAAACTAGATTTGTGACATGTAAGAGAACTTTATACCCATTTTGCGATAAAATATAATAATTTTTGGACTCTTTTTTTTTTTTTTTGACGTTTTACTTCATTCCATCGAGAATTTTTGACATAATTACAGTAGGAAAGCCATTGTGAACAATAATAAATAATTTTATTGCTCAAAACTATAGAAATTCTTATAAACGCTCATCGTTTACGGTCGATTTGTTAAAGCATTTTTAGTTTATTCATAATAAATTGCTATTAATCTTCTTCTAGCCCAATTCATGCTCTAATAGCAGAGGCGCATTAACATTTATTAAGTTGTTAGGGTGCTAAATTTGTCTTCCGGCGTGCCTTCGGTATCTGCAATTCAATTATTAAGGAATTAAAAAAAAAAACCTTCCTTTCTTTATCTTTCCATAATAGATTTCCAATCCATTGTCGTCCGCCTATTTTTCGCTATGAGAAAATTACGTCGCTATCAGTATAACACAATAATCGATATTCTAACAATACGAAGTAAAAGAAATTACGCTGAACGATAAATTGACGGCATTTTAATTCGGGCCGTTTCGAGGACTGATTAGCCAAAGCATTTTAAGTTGAGATTATTCCTTGCTTGGAACATAATATCAGACATTATTACGGGATAATTTTCCGCATTTAACGAGCGTTGGCATTATCACGAAATATTTCCTTGCCCTGATGTGGCAGATATTGTCGCGGAATATTTCCCGAGACTTGGAATTGTAGCGGACAAATATTGTCTGCGCTTGAGTATTTTCTTGTAACAGAAGACGTTCTGTATCTTATTACGGCGGAAGCTTGGATTAAATAATTTTTCTTGTACCTTTGTTATTATTCGTTGAATGAAATTAAGAATTAAATTAGATTTTCATTTCGCTTCACAAAAGTTGAATTTGCTTAAACGCTTCTTATTGCAAAATTATTTAAAGCGGCATCATCAAAAAGGAATATTGTCAGAAATTTTTTGATTACATTTTAATAAATATATGAGTAGAGAAATATTTTTGTAAATTTACGTATACGCGTATTTTACGCGCAAAATTTGTTTTTGGTAATTTAAGTTTGATAAAAATAAAAGAACTGTTTAAAGTTGTATCGCGTTTCAATTGTTTGAATTAAATAATATAATTTCCAGTTTGTGCATAATTTTATTATATCGAGATTTATTTAGGTGTAACTTAACGATCAATCTAAAGATATCCCGGTAATAAGATTAAAAACAAGTCATGTAAAAGTAAAAGAAATGAAGAAAATTTGACATTTAGATTCATTTGTTACAAGGAGAGTAAAGAATTCTTAAAAATTGTCATTGTTAGCAAAGTGGACATATACTTAAATAAATTAACAAATTACTATCTTAAATTAGCAAAAAGTACCAATGTGTTGACAATTATTATTTAAAAGCTGTCAATAGTTGTCAACACTGTTTATTAACCGAAGATAGTAATTTTTCAATTTTATCATTTATATGATCAGTTTACTAACAATGTTGGTAATTTTTATCAATCTTTTTTCTTTACGTAAAAACGCTATTTTGTTATATATTTAGATACATTTATAGCATAACTATATCGTAAAATTATTAAATACAATAGATAAAATAGTGTAGTTCTCCCAGGCGGTAATTTATAATTGGATCTCTTCCATTGACTGGCGAGTTGTAAGTACGTATACGTATATACCCCATCATAAAGGTCGCGAGACATGCGCCCACTGTGCAAGATGCTTCACGTAAGGCACGTGAATAGAATACCAGATTTGAGCTGGGATATGACAGCCTGTAGTGGTGGAAGGTGGTTAAAATAGTCCCATCTCGTACGCCTGCTGCCACGTTTGTGACAAGATTTCAGAGCGATAATGTTCTTCGTGTAAGAATCTGCTGCTAATTTCGTTATGAAAGTTAAATCACTTTGCGAACTCTTTTATAAATTGTGCCCAGTTCAAATGAATACACAATTAGCCGCGACACCGGCAAATTTATGCGCATAAATAAAAAACAGCAATATAATTTTCCATTTCCCTTCAATTAGTTTTACTATTTAACTAGTAAACTTGCAAAGTGTTATTAATAAAAGTGCGACAATGAAATGATATAATTTGCCGAACAAATAAATCTCTCGCGTAATTGTGTTTCGTTAACATTTTTAAAAATATTAAATATTTAACATATAACTTTAATATTTTAACTTTATTTTAATCATTAAATAACGTAATAATTTTTTTTTCCAACTTTTTTCTGCGTTCGGTTACTTTGAGATAATGGTTTCTATGCTTTGATAACATTAGTTCTAATACGATTTTAAAGTACTATATAATATTTTCAGAAATACTATAAATTCACCAATATCTGGGAGTTATACAACATAGTACTATTTATTAATAAATTTCTCTCAGTGAATGAAATGCATGAATGCGCTTGCTTTTACGAATAAATACAGCAGCTTACACCAAACAGTTGAATCGCCGCGTATAAACAACGGTGTTGTTTGCATTGGGAATAATTCTGTCGAATTGATTACATGTTTGAAATTTCTGCAATATTTTTCCCAAGATTTAACAATATTAAGTTTTGCGACAACTGAGTTGCCGAAAATGAAACTTTAGTATTCTTAAATTCTAATGTTTATAACACGGTAACACAGACTTGTTTTTATATTCTTAGATCAAGTTTTAGTTTGTTATTATTATTATTTTAATTAAATGTATGCACTCTGTGATGCATGATATTATATTCGAAATGCAAGAAAAATTCTCTCTCTCTGGGTGTCGTAAATGTATATTTGTAATATAAAGAGACATGGATTGTCGATTCTAAAAGTAAATATTTTATGGCTTGTATATGACCGAACTCATTCGCATGCCGAATACATTGATGCAGGAAATATTTTATTATTTATATTATTCGTCCATTTACTTATTTCCGAAAATTATCGTCACTGATTTCTTAAATTATTCTACAATTTTTATTTTCAAAATACCTCGGTAAAGCGAAAAGTGTATTGCAGCTACAAAATATTGTTTATTTGTATTTCCTTGAAAGTAAATATGAATTTTAAAAATGTTGCATAACGTAAGATTAATAATAGTAGTAAAATGATGAGTGGGATATTTTATTTTTCGTCGGAAAAATCGTTTTTAACGAGAATAATTTCGCGTGGGTAAACGTTTAATTAATATTAACTTAACGATATTGAAAATTATTAAAATTATTAGTAAGAATTATTTATCTTAAATTTAAATCTTCGAGTCCATCGTAAATATCGTAAAATTTAATTCTATTTTTAGATCGCTCTATCGTCAGTAAATTTTCCTATAAAATTATTCAAATAAAATTTTATTTCATTATTTATATTTATATGAATTATTGATGGACGAAATTTCGTTTTCTTTATAGATGAATGTTTATTTCGTTAAAAATATTTTTTGAAGTATTTTGTCGCAATAAATATTAAAATAATGTAATATAGTACATTTTTCTCGATTCGATTCGTTTTAAAAATATATAGGAGGAAAAATTTTATGTCCTACTGTGACCTACGAATGTACTGAAGTATTGGAATGTCGTTTAAAGTTGAACATCACGTCTGATCAACAGCTTCATTTTAACGATCAAAATACCTTAAATACAATAGTCCTTTTATTTATTTTTTTTTACTGGAATTCTTGATCTATAACGCAATGATTTCGAAGATAACAATACATTATTATTGACCTAGGTTAAAATTGTCCACCTTCCTACTCCTAAACAGGCTGGTACTTTCCATGAACACTTTTCTTGTCAATTTATTAGACTAAAAGAATGACAACAAACTGTAATATTATTAATATTTGTTGGATGCAATAAACGATGCCAGATATAATTTCTGTAAAGGTTCTCATGTGGGAAATGCCAAACAGTGCAGAAATAAAGAACCAGGCAAAGTTTTATTAAATTTTACGCGAACTTTATGCATTCAATTTTTATAAAACCCGTAAAATTTCGGGCCGATAAAACAATAGCGGTTAAATTTCTTTACAACAAAACACGTAACTTGCGAAAATAACATGAAAATCTAAAAGCTTTAAATGGCAACCGTTGGTTTTAACGATAACGAAAATTCGGAAGTAACGGATGCAAAAGTGAACTGCGAAGCAATGCAATGAAAATGCGTAAAGTCAGTCATTATAAGCGTTGATGCGCCGTTTGACTAAAAATTGGCATAATTGACACGCGGCAGTTTGGATTCGCCCTCTTTATTAGGACTTTTCTTGGAATAACCGTTAGCTTCTAAATGCTCTATTTCCGTGCAGTACCTAATTCGCATGCATATTTCAACCGATAAAAGATAATATAGTGAATTCTCCCAAGCATTCGAGAGCCTTTCGGTATCCAATGCTATGCTGCTCGTGTCCTCCTCGTGCTATCATCCTGCTTCAATGAGCCGACTTTATGGAAAGCCATTCGATAGTGCATGTTCCGTCGCGCTTATAACAAACTTGCTTGTTTTATCCCTCCACTCCTTTCTCGGCCGCGATTTCAAACTTTATATTACTCTTTGTTTTATAAATTTATACCCTCAACTTTCGAAAAATTGTTCGAGCAAAACAGTCACGTCGACGGTAGTTTGATGAAAATTTGTATGCGAATTTATGAAACGTCACAAGTGCCTCTCCTGGGACCGTATTTTGGCTGTAGTTATTTTGTTCGGCTAACTTTTTGATGAAATATCAAGTCGCGCTGCGATTCATCACGCAAACCAAAACGGCTCGGACGGTGTTTAGAATGATATTTTCTTCTTTTTAAATGTCGTTGCGTTATCAGTGACCTGTGTTTGGATTCGTAGTAATGTAAGACTCCCTTATCAATGTGTGTGCATGTAAATTTGTCATGTTAGAAGTATTTTTTTAGAAGAAATGTGAGATTATCTAAGCATTGGTAATCCCCTGTTTTGATTTCTTGAGATTATTATAAAAGATTTTTGCAATTATCAATACATTTCTTGCACAGTTTAGGAGAAATCTTTCTAACTCTGGTTTAAAAGTTTTGTCATATTATTTAAGTTAATAACAATTAAATAAAATAAACTTTTTTTCATATGTTCAATTATTCTTAACTAATTGTAATATTAACTTAAATTAAGGGCCTTATTAAAAGTTGTAAAATTAATTGATGAATATAATTCATGTATTTACTATTTGGTTGCAAAATACGTTGCTTAAGTTTCACTGTAACAACCCTGACAGACTCAGGATATGGATTCTATGTAGAATCTACGGGGAATAGAATATTCAACTTGGGATTCGCATAGATTCAATTTCCGATCTGTTAAGGTTTGTATAATCATGTCCATTATTTATCACGACCATGTACTTAATACATCGTTAGGAATGGCACTTTACGTTGAGAAAAGTATATTAGTAGTTGTATTCTTTATAATATGATAGAGTAAAATTTATAAAATATATTTGAAAAAATTAAAAAAAAAATATTACGAAGGATGCTGCGTGAGATGGTTTCTAATTCTTGACAACGACATGTTTTGTTGTAATAGTTTTTAATATGTATTTTATACCATTAATTATATCATATTATCATATTATATACTATATACCATATATCATACTGTATATTATATACCATAATTAATAGTAAATTTTGAAAATTATATAGTATGTTTTAATACAATAATATTTTTATGTTCATTATTTTTATTATTACAATGGTAAATTAATATAAAATATTTTAAATTTTACCATATATAGTATATATATTGAAAGTATGTTTCGAGTATCTCATTGTATTACTGAATTTTACTAGAAATCAACGCGGAGCATAGATGAATTCAATTAAATACATTTGAACGAAACTTAAATTGAATTTTTCAAGATTAGAATGGGAGAAGACGCTCATCGATTATCGATAGTTAGTTACTTGAAAACTAATGAAAGCCAAAAGCATCTTTTGAAGTTCAATTATAATAATTGTTACGAGCCGTTAAATTCCATTTTATAAATATAAAATTTCGCATTTAAAATACTTGCATGCCAGCTTCGTATCAAAGTAAAATCAAAGTAATCTTTTCTTTTTAAATAAATACATTAACTTTTTGCAATAAAATTTAAACAGCAATTTGTTAACAGCGACGAACAAATTCTGTAAATTCTAAATTAATAAACATCTGTCATAGATATTTACAATTGAAACCTTCCATTAGAGAATTTGACGTAACTGTAATTGATGGCCAGTAATTAGCAGTAATTACTGATAATTTAACTGATGAAAGGTCGGAGAAGGGCGTTCTTGAAGTTAAAATTAAGTTGCAGATCTGATCTGAAATTGATGAATTCTATTCAACAAACTATGTTAAGTTGCTAAAAGAATTTGGTCAATTACTAGATATTACACGAATATATTTAAACAATTTAAATTCTTACTTGCTAAAAGAAAGGGAGAGGGAGAAATAAAGAACTTTGGTAATTAAAGGAGGTTTCAAAATAACGCAAGTTTAAAACGGTTAACATACCGCAAGGATTTTATTTTAGATGTTACGATACCGCAGATAAGAAGTAGTGATTGACACACTAGGTCCTTTAATCTCCTAACGTCACGGGCACGAAATAGTTTCTGATACAGGATCTATATAGCGACTGCAGCTCGATACGTCTTATATTTCCATTTAAGTGGCAAGATATTAAAAGCATTTCAAACTTATGACCCGAATTTAAGTTTAGCAGATCGATAAGGGCTTATTCATTGTTTCTTTGCGTTATAAATAAATTGAAAGAGCGTAAAATATTAATACGCACATCCGCAGCTGTACACTTTTATTGGCGCATTTAACACGAAAAGAAATGTTATTTCCACCGCGTTATTTTCAAAGCAAATAGTTGCTTTTTTATCTTTCTATTTTATTGTTATTATTATTATTTCTTTATTCTTTACCGGGAACAAAAATTTGAGTTTGGCATACAAGAGCTTCTAAAACGTCTAACACAAGTAGGAATAATGTTGGAGAATAGTTGCGAATGCCAAGTAGAAAGGCTTAAAAATGGTATTTCATTGTACCATTGAATAATGCTGACTAACAGATGCTACCAGTAGAAGGAAGTTCTTGTTTCTCTCCAGTTTTTTTTTTGTGTGTGGCTTTTTGAGAGTTGATCACACATCAAAATAATTAAGTACTTTCTGTATTTATGTTGCAAAAATGTTCGCGACTTTTTTGTTATTCCTTTTTCTTTTAAGGCATTTAATAATTTGAATCAGTTTACGACATTCGTTTTTAATTAAAATACAATAAATATGCGTAAAAAGTATATAAGGCGCGTTGAGTTTAATGTTATAATTTTTAAACAATTGTTGCATTTGAATTAAATTATTAACATTACGAGTGAAGAATAATTTTGAGTAAATTTTGTGCTACTTGCACAAATATTTCTGTTTTATTTCAAGGGTTAATTTAAGAAACGCAACATTTCTTCAATCATAAAATATTGTTTATACTAATAAATGTATGGGAATTTTTAATTAAACTAAAGAAAACTAAAGCAAAAATGGTGTATGAAAAAAAAAATACAAATTAGTTTACATTGATATCTCATTTAGTTTAATAAAATGTTTATCAGGGACACAATATAAAAGTTACAAGTGAAAAATAATACAATTCAAATACAAGACTTTAATTGAATGCAAAGTTATAATGCAGTTTAAAAATATTCATATTTTGCTTATAAAAAATGAAACAATACACCAACAACTTTACATAATATAATAAGTTTTTATATTAAACGATAAATATCCGTTAGTTTAATAGTTTCATAAATAAAACGAAGCATTCATGTAAAATGTAATAAAATAGACAGGGGTAACAATAAAGTATAATATAATTATGTTATATATATTTTTATATAGAAAAATGTTTCTCGATGAAGGAACTTTAAAGTATAATCATACTTACGACGTAGGAACAATTACCATACCGTCCAAGTAAAACTTGTAATAAAAAAAGCTTTGACATATTTAAAAAAAAAATTTATTCATTTTTTTTCTGTACTGTAAATAATACTTTACACTAGGAAAAAAAATATGTTAAATTTTCGTATATAAATAGGAAACTGAAACTATACGTAGTGTATAAGAAATTTTCAAATTAAATATATGAAAACTTAACACATATATTACACTACTTTATATAATTATGTTTCCTTTTCGCATACTTAATGCTAAGCTTTCATACATTTTATTTGAAATTTTCTTATACTTTCCGTATAGTCTCAGTTTCCTAACTATATACGAAAAATTAATATATTCTTTTTCTCAGTGTAAGGTTCTAAGCGCGGTAGTTTTTAATCTTTACTTACACAGCGTAATTAATTTAATTTAATTGGTACATCTTAACAGTCGTTAGTACCGATATGTTTATTATTATTTGGTGCGCGTTGTTCGGCAAGTAGAAAGGAAGGAAAAAAGCGAATACGAGGCAAAGAAACCTCAATTTCCCTTCTTGGTGGAGCAACTATTGTTCTACCGTATTGTACGAATATGCGGATAACTCGATTCATGCACACGAGATTGCGAGAAAATATGTGCATGGTACATTAGTCGCATGAAGGGGTGCTAGGTCATACGTGTATGCAAATCTCGCGCTGTTGTGCGTGCGAGAGATACCAACCATCGTGCTATAATGTTGAGGGTTTTTTCGACTGACAGCCGGAAGCCAACAAAGGTGCGAATTATATTGAAAATTGCCGAAATGTATTATTCGGTAACACGCCTCGGATGCTTCAATGTCGACATTGTTCCTTGCCAAAAATTTTAGGATTACAAGCCACGGTTGAAAAAGGACAATTTAATGATGTAGGTAGATTTTTGGAAGTTCGTCATTTTGTTTAGACCCTTTTTTTTTGTCGTTTGCAACTAAATTATTTAATTGCGCTATTTCAAGTTGAAAAGGACAATAATTTGTTTGAAGGACTGTTTCTTTTTTCATATATTGAGAACAGTTTACTGATAATAAAATTAAATTTATTATATTTTATTGAATTTATGGATGTTTGTTAAAATAATTTATTTAAATAATGGAAAGAAAATATAAAATTAAAGGAAAAAAAGTGAAAAGAAAAATTATTACAATTGCCTATTAAAAATTATTAAAAAACTATTAAAAAATTATTAAATTTTAGTAAAAAAAAATTTTTAAATATTGCTTGGTCGTTATTTAATTTTTCAAAAAAGTTCTTTCTAAATTTAAAAACATATTTTTATAATATATTATTTATTTACAAAGTAATTATTACTTACAGTGTATGTAATAGGAAATTATTTTGCACAACGACTCAACTCAAAAAGACTAGAATTTTGAAACTCCCCTTCAACGCGCCGTTTTCACAATTACATCCAATTAAGAATCGCAAGTGACTGGGGAATTTTTAAAAGTTTATTGAATAAATATCAAGGAAAACTTGTAAGCGAATAAAATCTATATTTGGAACGAAATAACAAACTTCATGCAAATGTAAGATCGGAATATCATTGTGTCTAGATATGTATAGAGTTCTTCGTCAAAGTTGTATATTGTCTTTACAACTAACCCAGGTAGAGGCGTGCATTTCGTAAATTACAATTTGTAATTCAATTGCAAACTAGCCTGTTTGATCAAAATTCAAAGTGAATTCATTAAGTGTTGTCACGAAAACTCCAACTTACGATATTGTCCTTACTTATTTGTGCTCGCAGATTACGTCCCGATACACGTACCTTGAGTGTAATTAGAAAAAATAGTAATTAAATGATAATCATATTAAAGTCATATATCTGGAATTTCCCGCTGTTTTGTTAGTTTATCAGTTGCGAACGAGCGACTGAAATAAGTTTGTAAATATAGTAGAAGTAATAATCGTTAATGTCGTCGTTTAAATTTACATCATGTTACTGTGCGGTGCGCAGGAAGTTAGGTAGTGTTTTGACTTGGCGTTGCATTCATCGGAAATTAATAATTTGTTGCATACACATTGAACACCGTAAAGTACTGTTTCAAATACTGTAATCTATTATGTTTACATTACACTCGGTTATATATTAATTAAGTTGGTTTTGTTAGAATATTCTGAGCTCGAATTGACTGCAATAATAAATTGCATCAAATTCAATTTGTAACATCTTTTTTTGTATTCCATGTTTTTTTATTTTTTTTTAAATTTTTATTTGAAAGCTTTAGTGTGGCATACTTTTATAAAGTGGCAGGAAAACTAAGTAAAACGTGTAAATTAAAAGTCTGCTTTTTATTGGGATATATTGGTTTTCCATTATTTCGTAGATGAAGTTACACCAGTATTGATATATGATTTTGCATTAGATATATGTTGTTAAAAATTTGGTCACGTAATGCGTTTTCGAAAGGTACCTACTGGATGCAACAAAATTGAATATAGAATCCACCTAAGTTAATGCGTTGTGTCCAAGAAGAGGTATCTGATTTATAAATATGAAATATATTTATAAATTTATTGCATGGGAAAATTGTGCTCCGTCTCATGTGTGAATTAAATTATTTGGTTGTAACATTCGCATACCATATGGACACACTGAAGGAAAATATGGATCGAACGCGGTATTATAACGTCCAATTTACATAATTATGATTACGGAGAATCTCGATTTCACTGACATGTAGCGCATACAAGTCAATTTTTTTGTCTGTGTGAGTGCAACTCTTCGTC
This sequence comes from Leptoteleia sp. ZL-2020, assembly GCA_022817305.1. Lineage (NCBI taxonomy): Eukaryota > Metazoa > Arthropoda > Insecta > Hymenoptera > Scelionidae > Leptoteleia > Leptoteleia sp. ZL-2020. Next base: position 8,235 of record JABFPN010001466.1, on the reverse strand, counting down.
CGTTTAAGGTTCGTACGTAAACGATTTTCTTGAGGAATAAGTCGGAAATAATTAAACCTTGGTAACACATATATTTAATTATCAGTTCCATATTTGTAATTTCAAGAAATTGGTTCAAATCGTTTTTTTTTGTTTGATTGATCGATTTTTTATAGACTTTTTATAAATTGTAAATATATAACATATGAATGGTTTCAGTTGTAAAGTTGTTTTATGGGTGTTCTGACATACTTCAATATTGTTACGTTTATATTTTAAATTATTTATTTTTCCCAGATATTATAAATCCGTAAATTAATTTATCCCGTAGAAACTTTTAATAAATTTGACATTTTACTTTTTTAATGTATTAATGAATTGAATTAATTTATATATAATTTTTGCTAATTAATATTCAGTCTTTTATGCGTAGAAGAAATAATTCCAGTATAAAATAAAACGTGAAATGCAATGAAAATTACATCGAGAAAAATCCTTTTTAACAATTAAGGTTCTCTCATTCACAGGGAAATTATTTATGAATGAAATGAAATATTTTATTTAACGCACTTTGTGAATGCAATGTGTTGCAAAATCATAGTTTTCCACTTAGAAACAAACCACGATTTTAATTAATTTTTCCTTTAATTCATTCGGCAAATTGATATTTCCAAATTTATAACCTTTACGTTTCCATTTGTATGAATTATATTTTGCATAACTGCTTATAATAAGAGGTCTGTCTGATTTATTAAATTCATCTAAACAATTTTTTATGATTGCAAACGATAATAAAATAATTAAATGTTAAAACTTTTATAACTAACAATTAATTACAAAATATGTGTTCATTTAAATACGCATAATACGATTTAAATTATATCTTTAATTAGCAGCAAAGTATTACACTGTTATTTTAATTTAATTTTTTAACATTTCCTTTCTCTTGCGAAGCAGTGTTTGATATAATTGCAAAAGTTTTATTAATTCCGCGTAATTCAGTTAAACGAAACCTTAAATAAAATAAAATTATGAATATTAAATTGTATTATGGTCGTCAATAATTTATTTAATTATTAAGCAGCTTTCTTAGAATAGTACATTTCGAGGTACACAAGTTCTTTTATTTAACTTCCATTTTCATAATTTCTTTGAATTTCAATCTACCAAACTTGTTCCAAAAATTATCGTGTGGTTTATTGATTGAAATTGTCGCTTTTATTCATATTTAGTTTTTTTTTATCTACACCTTTTATGAAGTGTTTTACCGGCCCAGTAAAGGCACGATACTAGTTATCAGTACTGGCCCAATATAGAACCAGTACAAGCCTGTACTGGAGTGGTACTTTGGGCCAGTATACTGCTTAACTAATGGCACAGTATATAATAGTGATTGGAATTGATAAATTTCAACTAATCGTGGAACTAAACTAAACTAAAATACCATCCCTTCATCGCAACAGCAACAAATGACGAAATAATATTTAATGCAAAACTTATTTATTCGCGCCGAAGAACCCAATTGTCAACGTAACATAAACCGAGGCAATAATTTATTTGCAAAATCCGGGATATGAAATGGGCGTCGCGCGAGTTAATGAATCGCTTATAACCTTAACAATAACACCGACGGAAAATCGTCAACAATACGGCCCGAATCGATTTCCCTCATTGCGCCGCGTATCCCGCCGTTATACGAAATAAATTTCAAACTCTTCAGATCATATAGAATGCTGCGCGATAGGACACGAGCGATTCTTGATTCCGGGTACGTTGCACTCTGAATTCGGAGAGCGTTTGAATGGGCGCGACTCCGTGCACAAAGAGCGTCCGATATCACGGAAAGCGAAGGCGCCGAGAGATTCGCTTCATTTGGCCGCGCATCCGGAATATGCACCGAAAAGGCACGCGGCCATATCCCTTTTTTCCCCGCGGGCTTTTATTTTTGTTTTCCTTTCTTTCCTCCACTTCTTTTCGCCCCCCCCTCTTCCCAGTTTTTCTTTTTCTTTTTCTCTTTTTTTCGTCATTGTTTTGATACGAAGTCGAACGCCTACATTTTCACTTTCGCATAGGCGCTGCAAAAGTTCGTCGCGCATTCGTTTGCTTTCGAGCGATGAAGAAATGCGGCCTCCCGACGCCTCGCATACCTCGTAAGTGGGACAGCTGTCTGTCTGCCGGAGATCTCGGCGCAACGAGTGATACGATTAATAAAGCGTTGAGGAAGAGTCGACCAAAAAAGAAAAGAAGAAGAAAAAAAGAAAAAAAAGAAGGAAGAAGAAAGGAAAGGACGGGAGGACGAGCGAAAATCCGATACGCCCGTGTCGGCTGAAAAATTTCGCATTGCGAATTACAAATATTAACGCGCGCGTCGCCCGACGGCTTCGGCAAATTAATGCGCGCGCGTTCGAAGCCGCGAAAAGCGCGGCGCGGAAAATGCGACGGTGTTTTCAACCCCCGCGACCCGCCGGAATTCGCACTTTTGAATACCGCTCTGCGATTATCCGCCACCGGTGATTGTTCTTTTAAATTGCAGATCGGGCCGAATTAAAGCGAGTCGCGCATTCGATTTGTCACTCCGATAATACACTCGGTTCGAGGTACTTTTTTTTCACCCCCCCCCCTTTTTTTTTTTTCTCGCCACGACGAATAAATGAAGCTAAATTGGAATTGTTCCGAATACATTTTTCCTTTTTTTTTTATTTCCTTTTTTCGACGATCGTCCTCTAATCGCTTTTGAATGAAACATTGATCGGGCGCTGTTTTGTAACAAGATTTTTTTACGATGAATATAGGTGATTGTGAAGCTGAATTCGGTGTTCGTTATTTTCTTCTCTTTTTTAACGGTTCCAGGAATATTTTCATTTTCAATGCGAGGAACTTTACAGCGCGCACGGTCAATTAAAGTTCGAATCAATTTTTCGCCTTTTCCATTATTTATTTCGGACAAATATAATTTTGAAGTTATGATTTTTGTCAATTTTTATTCTCAAAAATAGTTCTTTGCTCCACCGGCGAAGTTAAATCCAATCACTTTCTCAGCTAAAGTCAACAGTTTCCGCGAACAAGCGGTAATGCAACACTCCTACAAGCCGATCCACTCAACTTTAACCCTTTTACCCCATTATGTGTTGCGGGTAACAAAGAATGGAGTTAAACTTGTAACTTCGGTATAGCTCGAACTTTCATCGTTTAAACCATCGAAATTATTACGTCACATGAATAAACTCGCGTAATATTTGAAATTTAACTCTCGAATTCCGTAGGTCCATTGTGGGTGAAAACCAAAAACTCGAATCTCCAATTACTTCCACCGAACTCGTACACTTGCATGTTCAATAATCACTTAATCAAATAATAATCGACGCGTCAAGAAATTAACTCCTTTCGTCAAATGCAGCCTGAATCGCCACGAAATTAAGGGCGACAATTAAAGAAATTAAATTCCTGAATTCTATGCAAAACAAGGAAAGATATTTATTCATATTTCCGAATACACCGAGGGAAAAATTTGTTGAAAAAATTGTAATCCTTTTTTGTACTTTGAGAACATAACGGACAAATTTACAAAAGTACAATCAAAAATGATAAAATGTATTCATAAATGACGTAAATATGATTATTCAGTTTATTTTTACAAATTTATTAGTACATGCTACAATGTTTGACTGTACTTTTTGCAATATTGTCCATCATTGTCTTCAAATTGCAACGGAAAATTTTCAATATTTTTGAGTTTTTTTTTTTTCCCCCGGTGCAGTGGTACGTGGTTCCTTTAAATTCCCAATTAACCGTTCGTGCTCAAGCGACCAACAGAGTTAAAGTCCACAACGGCGAGTTGCGCGAAACAAAGATCAGTTATTTCGCGGAAAGGCGCGCGCAGTGGTGCACTTGCACATTCTAGACAAACGGTGCATGGTCTATGCCAGGCCTAGGAGCGACTCGGTGGTAGGGGGCACCGCGCGTCTTCTTAAAGCTTCGCGCTTTTTTTCAAATCCGCGAGCCTGGCCCCCACCCTCCGCCGCAGCTGCCTTTCAGTTGGCTTAAGCGCCGCGTATTTCTCTCTCTCTGCCCCCCCCTCTCCACCTCTCTTTCGCCGGTGCCGTCTCGTCAATTCTCCCTCCTCGGTGCAGTCACCGCTGCACCGTCTCGTAAGTTCATTTTTCTCCGCAACGAATACCACGGAACCGTCTAGACCTCTCGCTTTCTTTTCCCTCGACGAATGTGCCCTATCTCCTTTTCACTTCCTAGCTTACGCCACCGCAAAACCCATTTCTTCGCGTTTGTCCGCCTCGAACTGTCTGTCCCCGATCCAAAAAAGAAAAAAAAAAGAAAAAAAAAGAGCAAACGACCAATCGTCTCTGCCATTAGAAATCAATACGCCGTTTTAGCGCTGGGGGACAGGCGAAAAACCATCTCCGCTTATATTTTTAATCTCGGCCAATTCGTCGTCGATATTTTGAATCTCGTTTAATGATTCCGCGCGTCTTTATTTCGCGAAACGTTGGTTTCAACGGTCGCCATTTTTTTTTTATTATTGTTATTATTATTGTTCGAATCATTTGTTTAAGTATTGATTGCGGATTTGAATTCATGGAATTCATTGCAAAACGTATGCGAGCACTGATTTTCATCGAATATCTATTGTAAAAGAAATGGCGCTTTTTTTTTCGCTTTTTTTTTTGCGCGCGCAAGACCTTTTTATAATGCGATTGGTGCTGCTTTTGTATCGCGATTTCGTGTTCTAGATTGATTTATTGATAAAGCTTATCAACAAATGTTTGATCAAAGAATCTTATTTCGAATTAAGTACGTGTATGTTTCGTTTATCACGTGAAATGGATTAGTGAATAATAATAATATCGCATGAATATTTACTGCTTTTTCGATCGCGAAAAAAAATCCTGTTTGCTACGATGAAATTCTGTTCCACTTTTCTGTGCGAAAAGTACGCTTTTTTTGAAACGAAAATCGTCGAATGCGCGAAGAAATTGTTTAAGTATTTAAGTATTTGCGATTAATGTTGGGAGAAGGAAGGGTATTGGCAAATTATAAATAATTTTAAATTAGAGACTTATAAATCTTGATTTAATTTTAATTTTAACATATTATCATACTTTATTAGAGTTTTTGTTATATTTATCAATGTTCAGAAACGAAATTGTTCTATTTCTCATTTTATTTTCAACAATAACTTAATTAAAAATTCTTATTCAATAGAACTTGATGCAATATTCATATTTAATAGAAAAATGTGTTTTAGAGATAAAAATGAAATTTAAATATGCGAATTTTATTAAATTATATTTGTTTTATTTACTTGGAACTTAGTTTGGCAGGTGTATTAAGTTCAGAAATTGTATTTCGTACGATAGATATAATGTATGAAGACAATTCTCTTGAAAAGCCATAGTTATGAACAGTAAAATACATTATATTAGAAAAGAAATCATTTTTAGAAATAAAAATATTTCGTGAAATTTCGTGTAAAAGGGTCATGGGAATTTGTGTGCATTACGCACAGATAAATTGTTATATTATTTTAATTTATTTAGAAAATACCGTGTATTCTATATTTATTTCTATGAAATTTACTTACTCGAACGACTTTGAATTTCTAATACAGCGGAAGATCAAGATATACTGAAATGAAAAAGTGCACTGTATGACCTTCCAGGTTCCATGATTGTGAAAAAGTAAGAATAAAATTTCATTCAATTTAGTCAATTCAAACGTTAGATCGAGATACCTGAAAACTTATGTTTTATTGAAAATGGTTCACGCTGATGTCTTTCGCATGTTTTCATTCGAAGTTTTATTTGAAGCGCCTTTTAGATTTATACATCAAATTTATATGTATATGAAGAGACCTTTATTTCCGAGGGGAAATAGACAAAATAATGGTGGTTCATAATTTATTTCTATAAATATAGTGCACGCGATACAAATAAAACAATCTCTTGCTTAATTTTCTTAATTTAAAAGTTCTGTAAAAAAGGAATCCCGGTAGAAAAACATAATCTGAAGGAGGCGAAGGAAACTTCTTTTAGTACGTGCCCGGTAAAGGATCCTGATTAGAAACCGACTCAAGTTTGCGCACAGAAAAACTGACCAAAATCTGACTAGTAACTGAAAGGACGTAAAAACTTTTGACTATTGTTTAAGTGAAAAGAGTATACCGTTAAATTTCTAGACATATTACTAAAATATTGTAAACTTGGCTTCAATAAAAAAATTACGATTTTCAAATTATTTTAACTTCGCCAAAATTATGCTAAAATGTTTTAATTATACTAAAATGAATTAAATCATTGCGGTACATTTGGCGAAGTTACGATAGTCTGAAAATCGTCAATTTTTTTGTCGATGCCAAGGCGGATATTTTTTTCCCTCTGTGTATTTGCACAGGTGATTTAATTGGTAGCCCTTCGGGTTATATATATATATGTATATAGCAATATGGTTCATGTAGCAGGGTGGTTTCTACAGCACTTTCAGAAATGTTAAGAACTGTTAAGCAGGCAGGATGATATTTATACATTTGTGGTTCAATCGTAACGTAATTTTTCTTAAGTGTGCTCGGTGAAAAATGTTTTCAGTTAATTAAAATAATTTAAAATTCAATTAATTAACTGAAGTATAACTTGTAAGTGTCGTAGAAACGTAGGAAACAAGACATTTTCAGACAGATATAATAGCACCTTAAAAGTATTCTCGTGCAATTTAATTTTAAACTATATTTTCATTTGGCAATCGTTAAAAAGTACAGTATTAAATTTATATAAAACTAAGGGAAAATATAAAATAAAAACACAAAGATAAATTTATATCGCAATAAATTACAATGTTGTAGTATGATGCTCTAAGAAAACGTAATATTATCATAATTTTAGGTATAATGTTGGCATTAAAATTCTTTCATTTTTAACATATTTCTTATACAATATTCGGTCAAAAACAATACTTTTTACAGTAAAAATATTTGTTCCTACCTAGCAATCGGTAGACTTTTCGTCGCGAAAAGAATCTATATTCGTAAACCAAAATTTCGACGCAAATATCTCGAGCGTTGCGCGCATGCAACCGATTGAAAACTTTTTGACGACATTGTACCTCTTACTACATATTACCAAATCGCATATCGCGTCAAATGGGACTCAAACTATTTAACTCCCGTCCGCTAACACTCCATAAATAAGACGCTCCCGTAAAAATGCGAAAAATGTTTCATTCCCGTACAATCCCCCCCCCCTCCCCCAAAACGACGAAGGCTAAAAAAAGAATCGACGCGCAATTGCGCGGCGTTAAGCCGAATTTATTTCCCCGACATCTCCGTGAAAATGACGAACGAACTCGCTGCGGTTTAAGTCCGCGAGTAAACAAATGTGCATAAATGGCCGGGCGAGTCGAACCGCGGGACTTAATTGTGCGAGTTCAAGGCACTTGATTCGGGCACCCGAATCGCGAAAATGGACAGCTTAGCCGCTCACCGCTTCTGCTCGCTGGCTAGCCTCACTTTCGCATTGCTAGACTCAATTCATGCCAAGGCTGAGCGAGTGCGTTGCCCTCTATTGCCCCTATGCTGCCGTCACTGCAGCGCGCGCCATCTGTCTCTCTCGGGCCCCCGCCCGCCACCCTCCGACCCTCTCCCTCTCGCCCTCCCTCTCTCCCTCTCTCTCTCTTTCTCTTCGCCTCGGCCGAATCTCCTCTCCCTTTCTCTTCTTTTTTTTCTCTCTCTCTCTCTCTCTCTCCTCACTTTTTGTCGAGGAGTGCGCGCGCGCGCGTTGCCCACGCTAGAAAACGGTACCTCGGGGGATACAAGGACGACACTCGCCGAGCGAAACTGGGCGCGCTCGGTCCTTCCTTCGTATAGAGCGAACAATTGCCGGGGGCCCCGGCGATTTTTGGTCGCTCTCCGCGAGGCGAAATATAGGCGCGCTCGGGAGTGAGACGGCGGTACCGGCGGCCCGAGCGAGAGAGCGGCGCGCGGTTTCCGTCTTGTTCGGCATGGCAACGCGCGAGTTGCGTGCGAGGAAAGCGCGTTAAGGGTCAGTTCACGCTTTCCGTTCCACGGCAGAAGGGGTTTATCTTTCGGACGGTTCATATGGCCTTTGCAAAAGTTGCAAATTATGCACTGAGAAAAAAATTGGGATAAAAATTATTATACTAAATGTAAAAAGAGGGACAAATGACATCTTCTTGTCTTAGTTAATATACAGTTTAAAAGAGGTTATAAGAAAAATGAACATTTTTATTATA
>JABFPN010001465.1:0-29005 GCA_022817305.1 Leptoteleia sp. ZL-2020 | reverse complement strand
CCTCATACATACCAAGCGTTACGAACTGGTACGGCGCCCTATTTGGAAACCAAATCGGTGCCCGATTTGGAAACGTGGAAAACGAATCAGGGCCACATCTAGTTCCATGCTGAATTTCTACTTGGGTCGTATTAAATCATGATATTCACAAAGTTAAGAAAACATTAACACGCGTTATCTTTGCCGATATTCCTTTTTAGCGAGGTTTGCCATTTTGTCAATATCTTTTAGATTTTTCTTAAATAACTGATGACTGGCAATAAATTTGTTTAAGATGTGCCGGTCTTTGTTCGGTTATATTTGCGTTGGAGAAAGTGTCACAGAGTGCTGATAGTAGAAGACACAATTTCATATACTTACACGCGCATGCGTCTACAACATTGTCAATATATAAACACTGCTTTCAATATTTAAATGATATTATTTGAGGCAAAGTGCGGAGTGTTATTATAACGATTTTTCTGATGCTTTTTAAATGTTACAATTGATGATAATGCATTACAATTAAAATTAAAAACTATATATTAGAATACCGAATTATATTATTGGCAAAAAAATAAATTTTTATCATGTATAATAAAATTACTGGTTAAATTTAGTAAGAAAGAAAAGAAAAAACTGAATATTAATCGTGCGCGATATTGGCTAGAAATTCATTTAAAAATGTAATTACATTGGATTACATTAATTGGTACCACTTTTTATGCAAAACGTAGTAAGTAAACGCGCGGGAAAATCGATCATTCGCTTCGGGGTGAGACACTGTGTTGCACTTGTAGAAAATTTTCTTCTGTCTTATAAACACGCGGTTTTTATGGCGCCGGCATAAAGGCAACGAAACACCAAGCGTTATTTCCGTTTCTTGCCTAATCGCAGCGCCGCGAATAATGCGCAAATCTCACGCACGTCTCGTCTTTCGTTCCATGCCAACATTCCGCTACTCTACTGGGAAGTCGGAAATGCTGGCCAGCGCTATTGACTTTCCGTTTTCCGTACCGATTGCCAATTACTTTTTGCCATCATAAAATGCACACAAATTGTTCGATCGATAAAAATAAGATATACAATATCTTCTGCATTTTTCCATATTTGCACATATTTTTATTTTCACCATTGTATTTTCATTTCGTCTTTTCTCATTTTTTTTTCTTTTCTCTTTTCCTCAAAGTTCTTTTCTTTCCATTTCTTTTCTTTGCGTTGAGATTTCGATTCATTTTTACAAACAATAAGATATTGACAAAAATAAATAATAAAAAAGTACTACTTGCAAGAACTAAAATGCATCCCATCATTACCAAATAATTTTTGTTATTTTTATCAGTATTTTTATTGAATTGTTTTGTTTTTGTTCAGTATTCTAATTGTTTAACAATTACATTAAAATTTCATTGACTTTTATATCACTTCAATATATTTTATTATTTTCTGAATTTTTTGTAGGAAAAATATTTTTTCAAAATCTTATATCCAAATATAATTTATATATTACGTTATATGTATTAAAAATTATCCACAAGTAATATTTTGTTATAATGTACAAAACGATAATATGCTGAACTTGATAAATAAGTGTAATGTAAATACAATACGATTTTACAACTTAATTTCAATAAAAGTAAATAAAAAAGCGTTATGACATACAGACCATAAATGTTTTTAACCATTGAAGGTCTATACATGTCATAATAAATAATCAATTGTAATTCACACGCTCAACGCATTAAATATTTCCACTTCTAACAGCAATTATCATTTCACCAAGTTACGTCTGTACACTGAAAAACCGTAGATGCAACAAAAGATGATAAATGACCCGAGCTTCTTTCGGGAAGTCGTGCACTGGAATCCGTAGCAAAAAAACGACGTTCTTATGTCACATAAAAACCGTAGTACAACATTTCCGAAAAGGCTCCTCCCCCCTCCGGTATCGTGATAAATTGACTAGTAATCTTTACATCAAGTTCCCTCGGAGACGGTTGTGTCATTATTAAAAGCGTAAATAAAATTTCTTCCTGGCATTCGGTAGTCGGTTTTCATACAGATTAATAAACCTTTGCGTAACGACGAAATGATTGATTGTTCCAAAGTTGTGCGCGATAGGCGAAGTTTTGTTTCGGTTTATCTAATAAAATTAATGGGAAAGAGAGAGGAAGAAATGAAAGTGAAGAAATTTCAAGGGGGAGCAACCACACATTCGTCACAGTAGCAAAACCTTTCTCTATTTATACCTATGGCGTTGAAATTACACTGGCGCACGAATGGCATACGTAATTATGTCGTTACATACCGTACTACTTACACGCAATCGCCTTACGACAGAGATAGCGATCAATTAATTTGACATATCACTTACAGATTTTTCCTCTTCTCTCAAGTGCGTATCTGAGTTCCTCTGTCGTTAATATCCCATCATCTGTAATACTTTTTCACACTTTATCCCAAAAACATATAAAACATATAGCATTTGGTGAACTGAGAAAAGAATAAATGTGACAAAGTACTACTTTTTGTTATGTAAAAAGTAGTATAATTTAAAATATATGTAGTAACTTTTGGTACCAAAATATTACCAAATATTGCTCTTGTGATCGTGACTGTTAATATCCATAATGGTATAAGTTTTGACATTTCCAAAATATCTTTAAGTTAATAAAAAAGTGTTTGGAACATTACTCTTTTCTCGGTGCAATTTACAATTGTGTTGACTTTTTCGTTCAACTCTTAATTTGAATAGAATTTCGTTCTTATCGCGCGATCTTGAAACTTTCTTCCGTAATTAACGGATATTCGTGAAAAAGGGAACAATGAGAATTGTAAATCAAAACAAAAAAAATAGGATTGCTCTGAAACAAGCATTTAATGGAGTTTTAATTAATGGTTCAATTAATTATTGTTGCCGAGAAATGTGACTTTGAATTTCGAAAATTTAAGTGCAAGCGAGTTACTTCCTGATGCCTTATTATTTTTCAGCCGGAGCATTTTTAATTATTAATTAACTGTGATTTTCTTGATCTGTTGTTAGATGATGATTATTCAACTATGAAATGTCAAAGCTCACGAGAGTGCAGTAACATTATTGTTGAGTTATGGTGAATGTAAAGTAATATTTTTAATTTAACATACTGACATAAATTTTTTAGACTGTTGCATTTATTGAAAGTTTTTATTTAATGTCAAACATGGTCAAATTAATTTTATTATTTCATTAAAAAAGAATTATATTATGTCACTTAAAATTTCGTTTAAATATTATTAATTATATCGTAGTGAGATTCCAGTTAAATTTAATCGCTTGATTTGTCGTATTTATCATTGTAAATAAAATTGTATGATTTCTGTTTTAATGTAATAAGTCTCATTTGTCAGTAAATAACACGAATGCCTAACACTAATTTCTAAATTTTTATTTCGAGTATAATTTATAACTATACCACCAAATATTTTTCATTAACTAAATAAATTAACATAAAATGATCAATTTATAATATACTATTAATTAATTCAAAAGGATATACAATGGTACATGAAATAAGACAAAAGTTTAAATATTAATTATTTTGATTTGTATTTAAAATTCAAAGTTTAAAATATAAATATTTACATTTACTCCTTAAACACGATAAAACTAATTGAGAATAATTTTCTCATTATCACTTCATTACTATTTTATTTGAATAAAAAAAATATTGACAAATAATTGTTTACATAACTTTTACTTGAAATAATTACACTCAGGGTTTATATCATTCGCAAAATATCTTTTCACGTATGGAGCAAATTTATATCCGTGTAAAAAAATTAAAATTTTCACCACCAAATTGCAGACGCACATTAACTTTTATAATACCCATAAAAAAGAAACCGAATACTGGAAATTATGCCCCGTCAAAAATCACACATTCATTTATTACGATCATGATACTTTCAAATTCAAAAGACCAAAGTTTCATATAAAAGTAAAAATATTTTATTAATACTAATTACATGAAACATATTATATACAATATAAAAATATTACAAATCATGTTAATCACATCATATACATAGTATAACTTAATTATAATTATTCAATCTGTTTTCGAGCAATCGTCTTATTTAATAATACAATGTTTACTCAGAATCTTATACCGCAAAAAATTGCTATTCCAATCCATCATTCAATCAAGAAAAAGTAATAAATAAAAATTAATTGATCTTGACTTGCATCAATTCAACATTGAAACATTCTGCATAATTACACATTCATCATTATCATGTTACAAAAATCAAGTTAAATATTAATTGCACTCTTCAGGGGGACTAAACACTCAAGATAAAGTTTGAATAAAAATTACTATACCTTCTAACACTGACGTAAAATCATTTCGTAAATCATTATTACTTGACAAGTATCAAAGTATTAGTAGACGTCCTACAATTTTTACTGTACTGGACACTAACATATTGTATAGATCTTGTACTCTTTCAATCTTGTACTCATTCAATCTTGTACTCTTTTTTTTTTTATGATCTTATGATCATAAAATAATCGTTCCCACTTGCACTTGATTTCCCGTCAATCATGAAAGTCATCGCTCATTAGAACACACTTGCCTCTTATAAGATTATTTTGATCATTATAAGCGATGCCTTGGATCGCTCCGCGCGTATTAGCATAAATAGAATCGGACTACCTTTCCCACAAAGTGAACTCGCTCCCCGGATAATTCGACTTTCCTCGTTGCAATTACTAGAAATTGACTGTTCATGTTTAATTTCTCTTTTATCGGCTTGCACGCCACTCAAAGTTGTATCATTATGATGACGTAACGCGAGACGGAAGATACTTTTCATAAAGCAAATTAGTTATGACGAATGGCCGGACGAAATCGGTATTTTTCGGTGCGCGGTACAGCTTCATTTATATCGTAGGCAATAATTACCAGCGATCGAGGAGAACAGTAACCTCGCAAAGAAAAGCGACAGCGTAATTCATACTGCGGTAAAATATTGTTTGGCATAACGTAGAAATCAGCCTCGGTCAAACAAATAAATTACGCGGGAGACACATTTCTGCGTCCGTATCACTAACATTATCAAAGAGCTAATCTCTTTTAATCGCATGGCTGACCCAACAATAATCTCGCAAATTGCGCATTCCGACTAATTAAAACCACGGGCTCTTTCGTGACTCAAAGTTACGAGAAGAACAACCGTTGCAACTCTAGTCATTTTTCCATTCTTTCTTTGAGCAGTTGAATAGTTACTTTAATTTACCTAGATATCTAACAGACTATTGATTAGTACGGGTTTAATTAAGGGTTTTGAGAGGAAACGTCATAATATTTACATCAAAACCCGAGTCATTAGACTAATTAAAAAAAAAACACAATTCTTTATCAACTTAACACTGTTTGTATCGTTCGTCTTCACGCATCCATGCATACCCAGGTAAAAATTTATGCAAGTATTACATTAGTAACTTGCAAGTTCATCTTTCATATTTGCAAGTTACTTGTAGGATAGTCTATGGAGATCTTTGTCAGTTTTGTAACGCTACATCTTGTAAGATACTAAATATAAAAACTTGATAGTTTTCTTTCCTAGTAACTAAAATTATTCTTGTAATATATTCATTATAAAACAAACTATTTTGGCATACCAATTTTGTAAACGTGAGTTAGCCGAGAAACAAAAGTAAATACAGATTATTGATATATTGATATTGATTACAGAGTTCGTTTTGTTTTCATTTTGACGTTAATAAAATAATAGTACTTAGGTGATCAAATTGTTTATACGATGTAAATTCAAGGTTCATTGACAATAACAATTGGTCGACTGACAGTTTTTGATGTTGTTGTGCACGCAACTACTTCTAGTACGTTAAAAGTTTTACTATTATGTATTGGACAAGAAAATTGCAAGTTAAACTTGCAAATTTATTAACAAACAACTTTTATAAAAACTTAAGTAACTCAAAATATTAACAAATATCTTACAATTTAAGCTAAAATAAAATTCCTAGTATAAAATTTGCTAGTATCTAACAATTACTAGCGAAAAATTAGCAAAATTTCTACCTGGGTAAGAATGCAAATAAATAATTCTCGGAAATTTGGACGGTTCTGATTGAATAAGGTCGCACATTGTACATCACCCATACCATTAATATTGTCCATCGTTGCTCCCTTTTCGATTCGCGATTTCTACACTGACTGACTTGCTACATAAGAAGCTCGTTAACCTGTCACGGAACGGCTTCACCTTCTGACCCTACGGTGCTTGACGCGCCAATCCTCTTTAATCATGTCGCTAACCTTTTCGCCAATCATTATCACCGGAGCATTTGGATTCCCGCTCACAATCTCAGGCATTATCGACGCATCCGCCACTCTCAAGCCTTTTACTCCGTAAACGCGCAATCTCGCATCGACTACCGCACCGGGGTCCGTTTTTGGACCCATCTTGCAAGTACCGGTTGGATGGTAAATAGTGAACGTGAAATGTCTAATGGCGCACTCCCAGTACTCGTACGTATCGAAAGGATAAAGATGGCAACCGGGCATACGTATAGTCAGTGGCCTGGAACCGAATCTCTGGAAAGCCGAGGTGTTGGAAACTGCCATGGCAATTCTAATGCCTTCAACCAAAACGTCCATATCTTCCTTATACGTAAAGTAATTTGGATTTATATCCGGATACACCATGGGGTTCTTACTCTTTAACCTAATCCAACCCGAACTTTTGGGCCTGAGCAGAAGTGGAAGGATGGTCCAGGTCTCGGCTTTCAAAAGGGGTTTATACATAGTATTATATACGGCATCCCTTAATCCTAGAATTTTTCGTATCTGATCCCCTCCGTCCGAGTTGATAGAACTAGGAGCGAAATGAAACTGAATGTCCGGATAATTTCCGGATTTGTCCGCGTACTTGGAGTTGACAAAGGCCAAGCCTTCCACTCCGGGAGTGGTCATGGGACCCCTTTCATTGACGATGTATTCCATCATCGTCGGGAAGTTCTGATACCGATCCTTCTTAAACGTGATAGGCTCGTTAACTATGAAAGTCAATCCGCCCAGACCAACGTGATCTTGCAGATGGTCCCCCACTCTGAGATTGGAAATTACCGGTATACCAAATTTCTGTAGATTTTCACTAGGTCCCACTCCCGACAACATTAATATATGCGGTGAACCAATGGCACCAGCTGATAAGACAATTTCCCTCCTAACTCGAATAGTCTGTTTGACTCCTCCTCGAAAAATCTCAACCCCCGTCGCCCTTTTGTCCTTGTTAAAGTTGACCTTCAGTACCTGCGCGTTCATGGCTACATGCAAATTTGGCCGATTCCTAACGGGGCGCAAAAATGCCTTCGCGGTGGAACATCGACTACCGCGTCTTATGGTTCCTTGGGTCAGCATAAAGCCTGTCTGTTTGGCACCGTTGATGTCGCGGTTCTCGTAACCTAATTCATTGCCAGCTTGGATGAATGCTAGAGCCAAAGGCGTCCTCCAAGGTGGTTCTTGAACGGTTAAGTAACCGCCAGTTCCATGGTAGGGACTGCGCGCCAGGTACGGATTTCGATTGTCCTCCGATTTGATGAAATATGGCAGCACGTCATCGTAGCTCCAACCTGGATTGCCCATCTTGGCCCAATTGTCGTAGTCGAGCCTGCGGATAATTGTAGAATGTAAACATTTTTTATTGGACGGTGAAAGTGCATTGATACAAGAGAGATAAATGATCGCGGAGATTTTGTTCTGGATTGAAATTACAGCTGCTGGTGTTCGTGATTTATGAAACGATGTTAATTAACAGCTTTTGGAGAATGAGTGTGCAACGATTGTTCGGTAGATAATTTTTCGAGATTAATTATCATCGCGTAAAGAATAAGCGAGTCACAAAGGCTGCGGAATTGTACGAATGACGAAATAATGTGAGAATGTTATTCTGTGTACGATGTGTAATTAGATGAAGGTGAATAGAGATAATGGAATAGTAGAAACGAAAAATTTAATGTTTATTGCACAAAGGAGTTTTTAAGAGTTCGAGAAAGTCGTTGGTTTGTTTGTTTTTACATTTGTCACCATTTTAATTACACTTTATTTCGTATTGTTTAAGTAATTGAAGTTTGCAATAAGATTGCACTTTGGCAAAAAGAATATTTTATTAATTGGACGTTTATTTAAGCGATGTATTCAAAATGAATTTCTCACTGAATGTTCTTCGGATTTATTACAGAAGATATTTATCTATTATATTTATTTATGAGTAATTCACTCGAATAACCTGCTAATTAGACGGCTTATATTATGAATATGTGTCAGGTGTTGAAATTGTGTTTATGATACCTCGTAAAATAGGATAAAATAAATACATGAAAAAATGTTTTACATCTTTGCAAATAACAAATTAACTTTCTAAACTATTAAATTTAGTTTACACAGTTATGAATTAAATAAACATAATATACGTTGTCTCTGGAGAAATATATTAATGTCATATTTAGAATCACAGGTCTATATCTAGTAGAGCATTTTGCTAGAGTTTTAAAATATTTCGATTATTAATTAAAACATTCTTAGAAATGATAACAGACTTTAAAAGTTAGAAAATTGTAAACAGAATAAGTATCAATGAAATACTGAAATTATTTTCAATTTTCATCAGCATTCATATTACTAACATAGAAATATCGAAAATTCAAATATAAATTGAATTTGAGAAACACAGTTTTACTTTTAATATTAAACTATAATAACATAAACATTCAAATTACTACTTTTCATTCATAAAATCACTAATTTAAGAAATTCTGTTGTAAAATTGAAAAACAACAATTAGGTATAATTCTTTTTATTTTGAAATGAAAGTATTTATTTTCAGTATTTATTTTCAGTATTTATTTTCTTTTTCGTCTTAAAACGTGTAATTTGTTAATCCAACATTGTGGTATGTTGGTTTAACGAATATTTTTTTTACTTTCTGTACTTTGCATATAACTGAATACAATATAAAATTAAACAAGGTAACTACAAAGCGTAGCGCTGTTAAATTAAACCGAATTAAAAAGAAATGATCACATTGTACATCGTACCTATTTCCCCGGACGTAAACCATAGCATTGAGTACGCTACTTCCGCCCAGGACTTTTCCTCGTGGCCAATTACATCTATCCCCTACCATGGCTAAACAATACGCAGATGTTGTGGGAGGTGAAGTTTGGTACTTCCAGTCCATTTCCGATAGTTGCGTATAACTGGCTAATGCCGGTACGTCTGAAATTTCGTTTTCATCACTTCCAGCTTCCAAAAGTAAAACCGTCCAATTTGATATTTCCGATAATCTTGAAGCCACAGCTGCCCCTGCACTTCCTCCTCCAACTACGATGAAATCGTACATTCGGGATAACTGTAAACAATTATACAATTTATTAACTTATTCGATTTATTTTATTTAAATAAGTCATGACATGACGTTAAAAATTAAAATTAAATTATATTCCTTAGATAACTATGCTTAGAAAATTTATTTTATTAATACAAATAAATTTACTTTTCCACAACTAAATAATTTATTTCCATAGGATATAAGTAAATATTCATATTTGCTATTTATATTTATATATCTCCTATGGATTAGTGTGTATTGAATATAAATAAACTTTTATTTGTTTTGATTAATGTTTGCTTAAATAAAGATTTATGTTTACAGGAACTAAATTACTTTTTCGGATGTATGTTAATAAACATTTTATTTATTTAATAATCATTTAATTCTTGAAATAAATGTGGTGCTTTGTAATAAATAATTAAAAGCAATTTATCATAGCATTTTTCAAAACGAAAATATTTTTTTAAATATTATATATAATTTTGAAACTCGTTTCATTTCATATTGCAAGCGATTAAACGCGAACATTAATTTCATTATTCAATCAATTGTATTGTAATAATAGTGAATTGAAAACCAATGTTTGGAACTTTCATTATTTTATGATTCTGTTGATTCTTGTTTGTTTTCTTGCTTTTACAAATTAAATTTTAATTTGATTAATAGTTTCTAATTCTTCTGTTTAACAAGACAATTCTCTATTTATCTTTTATTATTTATTACTTAGTAATCTGTATCAATTAATTTAAAATATAAATAAATTTTTAATGAAATCGTAATTATTTTTATTCTTTTAAAACTGAGTTAATAAAGCTGAGTTGTAAAATTTATGGGTAAATTTAAATTATAAATTTAAAAAATAAATAAATTTAATGTAATTTTTAAAATATTAACAATGCATTATTTGTATAAAAAGTAATTGCGTAATTAACCGATCGTTATACTAAAATAATGATCTGTAATTTTATTATGTTTAATAAGAGAACTACGTCGCATAATTTGGTCAAAATTTAACGAGTTCTTCTCAGCATATAAATATGCATTTGTTTAGAAAATAACTTTTTAGCGTGTGTAACAAGTTGACTCATACTATATGTTAATATTCTTTTTTCTTAAAGTAGATTTAGCATAAAGTTACTCATAATGACATACATTTCTTTTTATTGTATGTAAATTTTATTACACTTTTCTTACGTAACCTAGAGATAGTTTCAACTATTACACTTGTCCATTATTCTTTTTTTTCCTTTTAAAGCATATCTCAGAGACGGTTGTATTAATATTTTCAAATACATCTGAAAATTAGTTATCACAAATCGTAGAATAAAAATTATTATTCCAAAAAAAAAAAGACATTAAATCTAAAATGTTTATTAAAAACTATTCTTACTAACCCTTGTCAAATCAATTAAACTTAAATTACTTTCAAATTTAACTTTTGAAATTCCTTTTAACTAACATAAAAAAATATTACGTATTCTAACATTCAATTTCTTTGTAAATAACATAAAAACAAGACGATAAAAAATGTCCGTATTCTAGAATAAATTATACCACTTTCGTTAGGAAACTAATTTCATTTATTTATTTTTTTTTTTCAACTTTAGTCGCATTATCTGAATATATTGAAATTTTTCTTGCCTCTTTTGCATCGACTGGATGGGATTCCGGGTCTGCATTGTTGTATCGTAAAACCGTAAAGCCGATAGCAAATAGCGGGACCAAACTCCAGCCAAGTAAAGTTGCAGTTCCCGCTAAGGTGGTCAATCCAGCCGGCATTTTTGTTCAGCCACCGGACTTTTGTTTTCATCCAACGGTTCGCCATACGGCTCCAGATCCCTCAAATTTGCGGACATGCGGCCCTCGCAAATCTTTTACCGCTATAACTGCCAAACATCTTAATTAATATTTTACACCTAATACTCATTAATGCGCAGGAATAAATATCAATACTAAACATACTGATTCTCATATACATATGTTTTAACTTTACAGTGAACATTTATTAATTTAATAACAGTTATATGTTAAGACAAAGTTAGATTCAATGTTAACAGAAAAACATTTTGTAACACCAAAGAATTTTAAAAGCTGACATAAATCAATTACAATCTAGAAACTGTCTAAATAAACATTTCACCAGGTACATAAAGTATTTTTAAAACCAACTATACGTTGAATTAACATAAAGATATATTTTCTAACATATTAACATACTTCATTTAACATTGTAAACCAATTCATATTGAACCTGACATTTTAAGATCAACACATACATTTTAGCACTGATTACATGTCAATTTAACACATAATAACGTAAATTTGGCACGCACATTTTTTCCCTCGACACGCGAGATCGTGAAATCAAATGTATCCGAACGGAATCCCCCGAACCACGTTAGCCAAACAAAACTCTCAGCTTTGCGTTTGAAGTTCGCCTCGACCTGTAACGCTGCGCGCTTATTACCCAAGCATAAGCCACATAATACCCGTCCGTCTCGTACTTTTCTATGGATCAAACTCACGTAGCCGACTAATCTCCGCGCGGTGCGCTTTATGAATATGTATGAACCCCGGGATTGACTTTTTCTCCGTGAACGAATCAAACTAACGTCCGCGGCCGGGGTACCCAATAATTACGGAAAGTCCTGGACTCTTGCCATCCCGTGTTCTCAAATAAGCAGTTAACGGGCATTTTCGAGAGCGCGGAATTTTATATATTTAAGAGACGAGAGACTCTCTCTTGCTGTCCTTAGAACAGTGCGCAGCCTGCTTATCTATATTAAAACAGTTCTCTCCTTTCTGTATTCACGACTTTCTACGTTAAGCATAGTTATCGCCCGTCTCACGGCAAATCTCCGTTCTATATAAAGTAATACATTATTTCGGCCTCTCACGGTGTGACGTTTGATTTCGCGACTTCGCGGTGCAATTGTCCCCGACGTACGTCACGGTTTTCGCGTTGTCCCGAGACGAAAATGGAATTTGACACGAGTTGAAAGTCGATGGCAACATTTATCGCTCTACGTTGTGCGGCGACGTTAAAACACCATAAAATATTATAAAAAAATAACTAGAACTATTCACATTGATAAACGAAGGTATTTTCTTTACGGTACACAAGAAAAATTTGAATATAAATTTTAAACTTTAAAAAGTTTTTGGAAAAAACGTCTTTTCCGCGTACAATGATCCCAATTTTTCCCCCCGACCAGTTTTCGAGAACATCCTCGTTTTTTGTTGCGCCATTCGAATCGGTGCAAAAATGATACTCGGTTCTCTTTTTTTTGTTCTAAATTGAAGGCGATTTTTGTTGCCACTTACCGTTATTCGTCACCAATCCGGAGGCTTCGTTCGACACTTGCGAACTTTCTCAAAATGTTGCATCTTGCCGGGCGCCAAAGTGAAGTTCTCTTTTTCGGCGATAGCCCCGCGCGTTGAAAACGAGAAAACGCGCACTGGTTCGCTATTGAGCGCGTTGGTAAAAGCGAGCACGCTGCGTGCCGGATCAGGAGCGGTCCGCGGCGGCTGAATTGGAAGGCGTTACGGCGCGTACTGCATGGCAAGCGCGGAGAGTGAAAACCAGTCTGGAAACCGCGAGGAATCCCCCACTGACACCTTTCATTGCCAACTTCACTCAAATCACGCGTCATCCAGTTTGCGATTGACATTTAAATCGCGTCTGTCAACGTCCGCGTTATTGCGGCCGGTTTAATTTCATCCATCGCGTCAACCGGGACGCGGCCGAGTCAAACGCTAATGCCCACCAGACGGATCGTCGAGGGAAAGTACAATGGTTTTTTTTTTGCCGTTTTTTTCCTTTTTGGATTTCAGTTTTGTTTTGTCGAATAAACGTGCCAGCGGATGAACTGCAAATTGTCCGCTTCATTCCGTTAACGAATTCAATTTTTCGTCGCTTTTATTGGATGTAATCAAATTGTAATCGAAAAGTGCGGACTGGGAATTGTTTGGACACTCGAATCTTGTAATGCCTGGAAAATATGTAAATTATATAATGTCGTATTACTTATGTAGTATTCAAAAATTAAATGCTAATCCTTTTATCTATTTTTTAAATTCTATTTTCAATTTTCAATTATTGTTTTGTTCTTTTTGTAATGAGAAAATTCAAACAAAAATATTATGTATCCATTACATCTGACTTTGGGTAATTATTTAATGTTTGTTTACTTTTTAGTACCATTCACATTTCATTTCAGAATTAATTAACGAAAATTTTAATTATTATTTTTCTTAATATATATTTTGAAGTTAAAGATATTTTATGTATGTCATACGTAAGTGTTTTGAATGTGTGTTGGATATTTATTTGAAAATAAAATGTTGCGTCTATGTGGCACATACGTGTGAGAGGTGAACGTACAGAAAGTAAAGTTATTAAAGTGTACAATAAACATCGAAATCGAGTTAGATGTATTATTCGGGACTGAGAATCTGAAATGATTTTCAATCGTGCAAGATTAGTGAATATATTTCGCGCTCCGTTTAATAAATTAGAAGGTTAATATAGCTGAAACAGCACGCATTGTACTCTCCAAGTGAATTCATGAAGAAAAATAGAGCAAATATATAACGTGCGTATTTCGTGACAATCGCCATGTAAGTCGCCTCTCTAAATATTAATTTGAATAAAATCTGGTAGCCGGTAAGAAAAAGTTGAATGTACGTCATGTCCTAAATAATATAAATCTTTGTATTATTATTATTAGTAAAAGGACTTGACGTTGTAAATGATATTTTAGTTATTTTTTGGTTCATTTAACATTTGCTTAATTCATATTGAAAAGCTGATATGTATCTGAGACAAAGTTAAAAACGTTGTTTTTTTCTCAGTGTAGAAATTTAATTTTTGTATTTCAAGTTTTGGAATTAAATATTTAAGGTAGGTATTTATATAAGCTGTTCTAAAAAATATATCATCAGTTACCAAAAATCAAACTCTTTGTTCGATATAAGTAAATCTTTTCTTAAATTCATTCACTTGTCAACAGATCCATCACAGTATTTAAAAGAATGTTACATACATTGACGAAAGATTGATAAATACATATTTAACTTCACTATTCAAAAATAAGTAAATAATAAATATTTGTGCTATTCTATACTTGCACCGAAAAGGATATTTAAAATTTAAATATCTCTTGGATTTAAATATATGTTACATACTTATATTTATTTTTATACTTAAAAATATTCAAATTAATTTACCAAAACAAAATTTGATTGAAAATCCTTATCCACCATTAATTGATTATAAATTACGGCCTAAAAATGAAATAAGAATATTTTTAAAGTAATTTTCAGCGTGCGGGTAAAAACCATAAACAACCAAATTGCTCTACAAAATTTGTTTACGCGAACTCTAACATCAAGATTTAACGATAGCAATAATATATGAAACGATCGTAGTAACATTCGATTTTTGATTTGTTGACGCAGATTCGGCCGTGAAAGTTCAATTTCACTTCTTTTCACTTTTAACATTTCATAGCGACGGCGAAAAAAATATATTTCGTGCGAAACATTTCGGAAGCGCCGAGCGATTTCGGAAAAGCGCGCGTTTATTTGCAAAATAGGAGATCCTGAAATAACGCCATCAATTGCATCTCTCTTTATTCCGATGTATCACGAAGGTTTCAAAGAGGAGAAACTACATTATTATTACGCGTAGTTATGTCAATTACCGTGTAGAAAACTTTTTTTTATTCCACACAGTTGTAATAATACTAACTCAGTGATTCATTATTATCCTTCAAATTCCTGAAAATTGTCAAAATCTAATAAAATTCTTTTCTTTGTTTCAGGTGAGTCCAGATAATAATTCAACAGGCCAGCTTATAAAAATAGATCCATAAAAAGTGAGTAAGAGAATGGACGTGTTATTAAATATCACATTTTCGAACGCTTTCCAAAAACGAACCAACAACAAAAATACGGAAAAAATGCGAGCCCTCATTATGCTAACTAAAAGTCGACCCACCAATTTAATTTACAAGTTTTTCTTACGATTTTTTGTAACGACAACAAAATTATTAATTATCATAATTATTGATATGTCGATCCGAATATACAGTCTAAAATGGGCGCGACTTAAAGATCCAATTTTGATATTAACACCTTGACTAATGTATCCCGACTTATGTAAATAATTCTCATCGGCGAAATTAATCTAATTGACACGGTTATTTGAAATGATTTACATAACGCCAACACTAGTTCAATGCTCAATGTTTCAGCCGATCAGAAATGATTTTAATTTCAAACGTCACGTGTAATATACTGCCCATATTGGTTCCGTAAAATGTTAGGAGCAAACAATTGATAAGCGAAGGAAGTTTGCTTTCGTAAATCTATTCTGTTGGTCAATTACGCAGTTATCACCTTCTGATTACGTGGAACAATCTTTCTCTTCACTTTCGTGAAAGACGCGCTCAGTTTAGCCAAGCACTTTCTCCTCTTTTCGCTCGGCGAAGCCATTCAGTTCGCGTCCCGTCACAAAAGATGAGATCTACGCGCGAGTGAGATGTCAGGCGACAATCGAATCCCAAACGACCTTGACCATAAACTTGCCGTAATCGTGTCGGCCGAAAGCATTTCATTATAAAATATTGCAAAGAAAAGTTATTGTTTATTGTACTCGAACCAACGAACGAGCCGACTAACACCGAGAGAAATTTATTTGAAGTTACTAGTACGCGTTGTATAACGACACGGGGATACGTGGGCATTTGTAGTAACTTCTAATAATATGATTTAGTATCTCCATTAATAATGTTAAAAAATATGTTATCAAGGAATAGAACTCGTTACCTCGTAATCGGTAGTGACAACCATTGCCCCCATACCACGCCCACTGCTTAGAAATATAAATGTTTATTTAAAAATATCTGTGAGTCGATATATTTAAGCCACGTCTTCTATCAAATTCACACTAAAGTGTGATATTTTTCCAAGCAACATAATTGGTAGCTGTAAAGTTAATAGATTTAAATGTGCGCGCCAAATTTTATATATGAATAGTATTTTTTTATATGAAATTTGTAAAACAAATGGACCACATACGTTTCATTTTTACTAGGGCTCTCCTTTCAATAACTATTTTTGTTTTATTTTAATTTACTATAAGAATTAATTAAATAATAAATATCATATTACTAAAAAAACTAATTTATGTATATTATATTATAAAGAATTAATTATATTTTATTATAAACTTCAACATACGCGGATAATAAACTAAAAAACTGTTACAAGACAATTATTAAAATTGCCTTACAAAAGAGACTATATCATGCATACGTGTCTTAAACACATATGCTAGATAATTAATTTTTATGATCCACTGATCTGTCGTTTTCGATGATGCGTAACGAAACAAGTTTCAACTAAAAGTGGGAATCATCAAAATCAACATTATTTGTAATCATACTTATTGTATATATTCAGTAATTAATGCACTGAAAACTGAATTTTTTCTCACAACGTAAACACGTCTTGACACGATTAAGTAATAACAAAATTTATATCCAAGAGGAAATTAAAATTTCTTTAAAAATAATGAAAATTGTTAAAATTAAATTAAAAAGTTACTTTGTATTTTCACAATTGTTACTGTTAAATAAATTTCTGTAATATTTAATTAATATCAAATAGAATGTCTTACTTTTACATTCTGCAAAATAGGCAAACATTTCGAAGTAGCATTTCTCTTATTTAACTACCGAGATTGAATTTTGATCACATACAGAAAGAAAAAGTGATTCCAAAACGTCGCACGCACGACAACGTCCTCCTTACATCCGCATCTTATAGAAAGCAATGGACACTGGTGTTAATAAAAAACAAATAGACGTGGATTTCCTCACGTACACCATTCCTGTGGCAAAAAAAATTTAGTCATTAACATCATTTATTTTACTTGATCAACACTTTAACAAAGTGAAAAGTAAAATCTCTACATCTCAAGCATTTACAATAAACTTGCATATTTATAATTAACTTATTAATAATAACACAGTTTATACCAGATTAGTTTTTATAAGAATATTGTAATTTACATTTCAATAAAGAATTAGAAGTTTCAAAAAAAATATTCTAATATTTAAACGTTTTAGAAACTGAAGAAATTAGAAGAAATTTGTTTTATATAACAAATAAAATAGAATATTGTTATTTAAAATAGAATATTATGTTAGAATATTATTATTAAAATAGAATATTAATGAAAATTCTTTTTTAACTTTTAAAAAGGCAAATATTTCTAACTATTTTAACTCGGTGAAAAATAATCGGAATTAGAATGTGAAAAACAAATGAATGTAAACATTCGGATTGAAAAAAGTCAAAACATTGTTGTTATGCTATCTTTATTTTCAATGTTTACATTGAGTTGCCTTTCAAAATATAGTTCCTCCTATTGTTTTTTCTTTTTCTTTTATATTTATGAATATTAGGTCAACTAATATAACATTTTATCCATGTTTTTTTTTCGATTTTTACTGATACTTTGTTACATTTAGGCCAACGGAACTTTACGTAATTTAGAGAGCATACGTAGGCATATCAAACATAACCTTTTTAGAAAAATAATTAAAAAATTATCCTCCGGCGGTCTCTGTAATCAAAATTAAATGAATCTTTAAGTATATTCAACTGAATAAATAACCAAAAATACGACCTTAAATATAATAAATTTTGTAGTCTCTCGAGAAAGCCTTTTCCAATATTCCAATTGCAAGTATGTTTTTCAATAAATTAAATCCGAAAAGTTATGCCTATAATCGACAACTCAAAATGTTAAAAGTAGCTATTTTATTTAGAATTGAAAAATCGAAAAAACTCTCCAAAAGGATTGTGCAATTTAAAAAAAAAATTCTTTTTACTAGTCCTGTATGTTATTTAATTTGCAAAAAATCTGATTATTCTAAGTATAAAATATCATTAGAAAAAATAGCAAAAAGAACAGAATAAATTTTAAATATTATTAAACGTTTAAAATATAAAAGAAAAATTTATAAAATAAATTTGCATAAACATTTCCAACGTACCTCAAATAATATAATATTTTTTTCTACGAAAACAACCGTCGGTGTTTATCAACCCAATAAAGTAGAGGGGACGCTAACAATTTCGAACGAGGCTCTGACCTTGGAATAACATTTTTGTTTAGTTTGCGTTTCGGAATTACAACTGCGTACACTAACTGCAGTGAATATTATTATTACATTTTACAATCATTTCGATAATACCAAACGTATGTTCTAAAATTTGACTCGATAAATGTGGTAAATATTTCAATTTACATTATAAACAATAGAATTGTTATTTTATTTATTTTATATAATATTTTGGTTACAAATTTCGTTGCATTTAATCATTATTTATATCCTTCCGTGTAAACGTTGAATTCAAAATAAAGTACATTTATTTTTAGTTTAACAATTTTATACGTTTTCAAGGTTCAAATTAAAAAATCCAATTTAATTCCTTTTAATAGAAGTATTGTATGTATATTTTTACCTTAAATTTTGTCGAAAAAGTGTACGTTGTGGTTATTTGTTTACTTCGAAATTGTTTACCTGTAATTAAAAATAACCGTTGAGAATTTACAATAACTTTAAAGCTTCACTTTTTACCCGAATTTAGAGCTATTTGTTACTACTAACAATTATATTGGGGCAAGATTATTTAATAATTAATTTCAACATTGTTCCACAAATAATTCGTCTAAAAAATTTCTTGTCGGTAAGCAATATTTGTCGGCAACATTATCGACTAAAGTTTACGGTGATATATATATATGTGTACTTTCACCTACAGATTGCGCTACGAACCATAAGTTTTACGATTATCATTTGCCTTTCTAACCAAGCCCTCTCCCCTTCCCCATCTAATTGTAAACAATAATATATTTGTTCCCGCCGGTCATTAGTATTTACGTATTATCTAACAAATTTTTAGTTTACTTAAAATATCATTAAACCGAGTAATTAACAATATTAATAATTATATATTATTATACTGTCGCGTAGTTTAGTACTTATTTTTTTAACTTTGAACCATTTTAAAGGAACAGTGTTTACAATTAAAAATGTTTGCAACATGCAATATGTGTTTTATGTTCAATATGGTAATTTTGCAATTTGCACTGACCTCAGTACATTATATAACAGTTACCGACAAGTGAAATTGACTTTCATTCACCGAATGATCGTCACGTACATTGTTGACATGATATTTTTTTGGGTCCTAAAATTTTACGTAAAAATTCATTCTTCTTAAGGAAATAATAATTTGTAAATAAATTATTTTAAATTTAAACTGGAAAAAGAATATCCTTACTGTGCTATTATTTAAAGTGGCAACATGTGAATGTAAGTTGGTTTAATTATATATAATAAGTAAACTCATTTATAAACCTTTATAATATGGCATTAAATAGACACTTAATAATTAAAGCATGTGTAGTTTAACGTGTGACCTGATTAGAATCACTCTATGAAATATTTTAAACTATTTGCCAGTTAAAAACACATAGAAACAGATTTACAAAATGTGAGGTTTAATTAAATTGGTAGGAAAATATTATTTTCACAGTTTTTATTACATTTAGGTACGTACAATACAATTTACTCATTGCATATATTTCAGGTACATTATAGCTGGAAGGGGTAGTTAAACTTTCATCATTTTTAAGGTTCTTATAATTTTTTGTTAAATTATATATATAATTATTTTATATTTACTTAAATGGATTTGAAAGGAAAAGTGTTTTTAACCAAAATTTATAAGGTTATGTTTTGTATTGATACACCAGGAATCAAAACAATATTTTAAATCTTTTTATTTAAATTATCTTTTATCACACAATCATTTGCAAATGCATTAGAGTGAATTTATATTACAATAATTGAATTTAAATTTATTTTTATTGATTTGATAGTTACAAAATTTTGAAGATCATTTTATATATGATATAATATTGCCAATAATTTGTCTCGGCTTACAATTATAAAGTTCTTCTGCAAAGAATACAAAACACCTTCAGTTTTTTAGTAGAGCATATCATTGCAAAATATTCGTGTTATGAAAAATCATTTAGCAATACAGTAAAATATGTATTTCGCGACTTAAGTGTACGATGTGAAAAAATTAGTTCCAGTAGACAACTTTACTACACCCTTTAATTATCACTTAAGTAATATACTCATTTGTGCTATAATTATATATTTTCTAACTTTGAGAAAATAAACGTTTAGCACTGTCTCTAAAACTTCATCTAATCGTCAAGTTTTTGAGCTTACAGTGTTTTATATAAATTCATATATCAAAGTGAGAATAATAATTATAGTATACTAAACAGAGTTTGAGGTTATGTGTGTATATATATATATATTATATAATAATATAACAAACATGATTTAAGTGTATTATTTTTCATATAATAGCAACAAATTAATTTACATGACTTTAATACACTATACTTTTTGAATTTAATTTTAATATTATATTCAGGAATTTGTTATTTTATCTACTTTTTTGTTTAATTTAAACGGAAACGTAGTATATTTAATATTCAATTACTGATAAATTTTCATGCAACATTTTTTACATTTTAGCAAATCAAGAAATTTATTGATCGAAACACCGTATGATTTAAAAATTAAATCGCATATTTTTGTTGCTCGGAATTAAATTATGTTTTATAAATGGTACTTGTTTGAATGAAGTGCGATCGATATTTACATTTTACCCCTTTCACTACCAGAATTAATAAGAAAAATTATTACTTTAGATTTCATTAAAACGTAAATTCACATTCAGTATTAAGGAATTTATGATCAATTACACGTTATATTTGCACATTGCACATTAACTGAAAAAAATTGACATAATTTTTGTCATTTAATTACTAGTTTTTGCCATTTCAC
Source organism: Leptoteleia sp. ZL-2020 (assembly GCA_022817305.1). Classification (NCBI taxonomy): domain Eukaryota; kingdom Metazoa; phylum Arthropoda; class Insecta; order Hymenoptera; family Scelionidae; genus Leptoteleia; species Leptoteleia sp. ZL-2020. The sequence goes on along the minus strand of JABFPN010001465.1, from coordinate 7,679 downwards.
ATTTTAATTTGTTAATGATATACATTTTGATATTGTCACATTTTTTTAAATTTGTTTAATATTTAATTATCATATTGTTTCGATTCATTAAATTTTGTGGTATTTATTATTTTTTAAAATATTTAACATTAGCCCTTCAGCTTCCAAGTTGTGCTCTAGATAGAAATGTTTACAATATAATTCAATTGAAATTTTGAAATTGTAAAGATGACATTTCAAAACACTTAACACACATACTTTACCAGACACTCTACACATTTAACTAGTCTTTATTAAATTACATTACTATATTCGTCGTTACTGTGACTGTACTTAAAGATTCAATGACTTCTGAAAAAATTCTAAATGTAAATATATCATAAATATGTACATGTTAAGTCGATAAAGTTGAAATCAAAAGATGACTTTATCATTAAAAAAAAAAAAAAAAAAAAAAAATAAAAGAAAACTCTAATTGAACATCTCATTACATTTACATCAAGAACGGATTAACATCCTATTCTCTTATTTCACATAGCTCTCTTTTTCTATCTACGTACTTAACAAAAAATCACCAAAGGAATACATTAATATCGCTGGCATAAAACTTATTCGTATCCACACAATTAATTCATGCATCTTAATTATCGTCTCTCTCCCAAACTTAAACGTCAAAAAACCATCACTTTATACAATAGTTACAAAATAATTATATACAGAAATACCCGTTTCACTTCACCATTTGGAACTTAATTACTAAATTGATCCATCCTATTAACATTGCTCCCTTTTGTAATGGCAATAGAACTCTGAAGTCACGTTATATCGTTAGAACTGTCCGTTGTATCATTAAAATTATTAGTCTTCCTCTTAAACCTCCCCAGCCATTGCTTTTTAATTAAATCCGAACCTTTTTCTCCGATCATTACAACCGGTGCATTGATGTTCCCATTAGTAATCGTTGGCATAATGGAAGCATCAATTACTCGAAGTCCTTCCACCCCGTAAACTCTCAATTCCGGATCCACAACGGCCATTGGATCACTGGACGGACCCATTTTGGCGGTGCAACTCATATGATAAATGGTCATGGTGTACTGGCGAATCGCACAATTCCAATATTCGTCCGTGAAGTGAGGCAAGTGTTTGCAATTGGGTAGAGGCTTCTTATGGAATCTAGCACCAAACATCCTCATCGTCCTGGTTTGTCCGAAAGCTATGGCTGCCTTGACACCTTCTCGCAACACATCAACGTCATCCGGATGGGTCAAATAATTGTGATACATTAAAGGATAATCCAAAGGATTCTTCGATTTCAATTTAATATATCCCCTGGACTTTGGTCTCAGCATCATGGGGAAGACCCCGAACACGTCCTTGTTGTTAATGGAACTGAAGACTTCGTTGTAAAATTCATTGGTCAGACCGTGGGCGTTCTTTACCTGGGTTCCACCATCCGAACTAGTCGAGGACGAGGTCAACATGAATTCTATGTCGGGCCAATCGTCCGTCTGATTCGCGTATTTGGTCGAGATGAAACCAACCGCTTCCAATCCGACGCTGGACGTAAGCGGACCGTCCTCGGTGATGGCGTACCTTAAAGCTGTGTTCATGTTGACTAATCTATTCATAACTAGGCTAATTGGATAATCTATTAGGAACGCTAAGCCTCCGACTGCTATATGGTCTTGCAAGTTTTGCCCCACGCCCGGGGCATCCTTTATCACTTTGATTCCAACGTCTTCCAAGTGTTTCCTGGGACCTATCCCGGACAGCATGAGGAGTTGAGGTGAATTGATGGCTCCGGCTGATAGAATTACTTCCTTTTTAGCGTACACCACTTCCCTGCGACCGTTCCTAATGAATTCTACACCGTAGGCTCGTCTCGTTTTAGGATCTATGAGTACTTTGGTTGTGTGAGACCAGAGTGATAGATGGAAGTTGGGTCTCAATCGGATGGGTCGGATGAAAGCTTTTGCCGAACTACATCTGGTGGCGCGTCGCATTGTGTATTGGTAGAGAGCGAATCCAGTTTGTTGCTCGCCGTTCACGTCCACGATATCGTAACCCATTTCTTCGCCCGCTTGAAGAAAGGCTATTCCCAATGGAGTGTTGTAAGGAGCGTCCTGAATGGTTAGATAACCGCCTAAAATTCAATTGAATAGTTGAATGTACCTTGTAGTAATTCGAAACAAATATTGTTTGTGAAATAAGTAATTCGATTCTATTGACCCTTTTCTCATTGTGTGTAAATAATTGAATTTTTTAAATATAAGTTTAGAAGTTTTTTACATTAATTTATAATCTTAATGAATTCTTTAAAATAATAAACGTGTAAAAGATTCGTAATGTTTTTGTATAAAGTTTGTAATATTTTTAATAGTTTAAATAATGAATTACAGTAAAACAAGAGTATTTTTATTTTTATTTTTGTATTTAATAATTCTAAGTAAAAGTGATTCTTAAATTTTTAGAAATTTTGAAAATGAATTAGGAAATTAATTTCTCCATGATGTATGGCATTATTTAAAATAGTAATCTGTACTTCAAATTGATCAGGTTATTCAGTAATATTATCTAATTACGAAATAAAAAAAATCACAATTTTGCATATTAAAGTCAAATTTAAATACTTTCTCATTTAATGTATACAACGCTTACGTCACATTTTAAAAGCAAATTGCATTATCATTTAAATCCACGGGTACTTTACGTCAAATCTTCTGTAAAATCTTCCAAAAAGGTTTCGCATTTATAGTTCCGCGAATAAGAATTTTTTTTCAAATCTGTATTAAAAAATCGTTTTAACATCTTAATTTATTAATTTTCTTTGTGTATATATACAAATTCTGAACCTGTATAATTAATATTCTATAAGTTACATATTGTGCAGGTTAAAAGTTCATTTCACGTTTTTTCCGGGCAAATATAAATATTGACCAACAAACTCTGAAAAATTGTCTTGAAAAACCGGTTAACAGACATTGCTTGCATTTTTGAAATCGCGGTTGATCAAATGATGAAGTGAACGTGAGAGTTATACAGCTCTTTGTGAGTTTAGAAAACTTCGGGACATTATTATCACTTTCAAATATTTAACATTATTTAACAGTCACAAAAAAGTGTTCTCAAATTAATTTCAATACAATTGCAAGAGTAAAAAAAAAAAAAGAAAAAGACGTTGACGTAAAATTTTCAGGGAACAACATTAAATTATTCAGGGAGGCATCAATCGTACCGAATAATCGTCGTACTTTTACTTTAATAATAAAAATGCCGACGATTAACGCAGCGTAACGTTTGCAACAATATTGGCATTTCGCAATGCATCTCTATCAAAGTAATAAAAGACTGAGCGCCGAAACTTTCTACGAATCAACGTCGCGAACATGTGGGGTTTTCAGCGGCGATCATAAGCCCAAGAATGGAATTCTTTTTCTCTCAATCTTCAATTGCGTAATAAAGGTCGCGTTTGAGATGCGCGCACCTTCGCAAACGGTGGCTCGTTATTATTAAATGTTCTTCCGGAACGACTTTGACTCGCGTCCTCTCGGTATCGTGGCATTGTTTACCGTGCGTTACTTACCGGTACCGTGGTACTTATTGTTAGCTAAGTAAGGGTTTCTTTGGTCTTCCGACTTTTTGAAATAATGCAGCACATCCTTGTAACCCCAGCCGTAATTTCCGAAACTTTCCCACTGATCGAAATCGCGGCGGTTTCCTCGAATGTAGAGCATAGTGTTTAGAACACTCGAACCACCCAGAACCTGCAAACGTGGAAAGTAATGAATTAATTGAATGCAAATGCAATAAGTAATTAATTAGTTGAAGTGTAATTTTTTTTGATACCATTCCAGCAGTGTAATTTGATATGCATTGCAAAATTTGGCGGGGACGAATATTGTTAATGAATTATGTAATAAATTAACAATTTGATATATTTCAACTGATTATCAAGTGCATCGAAAACAATAAATTAAATTAAATTATGTCGGATTGTTCATTCTACCATATATAGAGATGTTCAATTATAATGAAAATTGCAAATTAAAATATAATATTTATTGTGATTGGCAATTTTTTTTTCAATTTTAGAGAGAATATGTTTGTTGATTGATGAATATATAAGTATCGGTAGATTATACTGAAAAAAGAGTAATAATAAAATTGAAAAAATACTATAACAAATAGTAATTTCTGATAGTTATTGAAATTATTTAGACGTTCCTTTAAATTATTATTTTAATCATTGATTGTCCATCAATTTGTCATTTAAAAAACGTATAAATATAATCTTATTTGAAAATTCAACATGTATAGTAATATTTTTAGTTTACATTTTTAAATTGATAATTTATCACTAATTTTTATTAGAATTTATATATTATTGTTGACATATTTTAAATGTAATAAAATAATGTAGCACTTTTTAGTAGTCATAATTAAGTCTAACGCATAAATCTTTTTATGCGTGAAAAGAAATTTATATTATAAGTAATAATGTCAAAGCCTTGAAATCAATATTTAAGTACATATAAAGGTCATTAATATTTATTTTAACCCCAGACAAAAATGCAGATGCTCCCAAGTTTTCTGCCTTAGTACAGAAAAAAAATGATATCCAACTGGAATAAAATGAAACGAAGTTGTTGATTATAAAATTGAAGTCATATTAATACACCGAGAAAAATAAATAGCATATTTAGCAATAAATCCTGGAATACTGAACCTATACGTTCTTTGTATGTGTATCACTTATAATTTTTGGGAATGTTTTCTATACACATTGTATAGTATTCTATGTTTATAGAACTGTATGCATTACATATACTTAGTTTTCCCATAAATTATTACAGTTACACCTACAGAGTACATATAGGTTCAATACCCCAGAATTTATTGATAAATATACTATTTCATTTTTCTCAGTGTATAACATCAAAGTCATCGGTTTAATTAGATTTTAAAACAAAATATACAAAAAGTGGACTTCACCCTCTTACATTGGCCAGTTTTAAATTTCCTTCCAACATTTTAAAATTTAAGCATAATACAATTTTCTAGAATGTAACTTTTGCACGAAATTTATAAAACATATACAAAAATTAGTTCCTACCAAAATGTTTCGCGCATTTATGCGTTTCATAAAATTTACTCAAAGCGTGTAACAATTTTTAAAATATCCAAACTTAATTACATTGCGTTATAATCCGAAAGCAACATTTTCGGATATACAACGAATATGTGTTAATTATAAATCTATGAAACAACTCCTTAAAAACCAGCAAGACAAAAATAAAATTCAAACGCGTCCATCATAATTATCGCTCACCATTGAACCAACGTTCTAAATGGTCCACTTAAAATACATAATCTGAACAATGACGTTTTAGAACAAGAGAATAAAAAAACACCTTCCTACACAGTGTTCCCCTTTTTTTTCTTTCTTTTTACGTCATTCGGTTAAAATCCGCTTTTCTGATCTTATTCATGAAATAAAAGAAAAAAAAATCACTCCTGTTCCATAAAAAAAAAAAAAATGATTATGACCTAGAAAAGAATGTGTGCGAGATAATCGCCTTGTATCAACATCTCCGTTATTATTCATAAAAGTAGCCTACCAAGTCCGCTAAACTTCTGGATTAGTCTTTAAAAACAACCGACATTTAGTTTATTCCGGACAAACCTTGGCATTACAACGCTGAACTTCGGTGCATTATAAATGCAATCGGACTTTTATTACGAGCAAAATCGCCCGGCGCACATACTAATACCCACAAAATTGTGTGAAAAAGTGAAAAACTCGCTTAATTTCATCCCAAAATTTGCGCCTCTTCAACTCAACCCCCCCCTCCCCCACCATCCCTCCTCCTCCCACCGATAACAATGACAAAACAATTGCGTTCGCGCAACGAAACATTCCTGGCGAGAAATCGCTTTACAGTTATTATATCCGGGCGTAAAAATTGTAACGCGGAATCTCGCCGAGTCTCCCGCGGAGGGCCCCCGTGCGCGCGCACGTTGACATAGGTCAGCGTCAAGTGTTTCTTCTTTTTTACCTTTCTTCACAAAAATATCACGCCCGCAATGGTGTCGCAACACTGAAGTCGCATTTCTCCTCAGCGTCAAATCGCTTTCCAACGATTTACGGCAAACAATTTTAGGTGGCAAAAATGAAAAAAGGTAAAAAAGGTAAAAAAAAGGTCCGTGATCCGCAAAGTGACGTAATTGCAAAGTTCAACAGACGGGTTTACGGTTTTGTCGTGTGGCCCGGCTCCGCTCAAAGTCCGCCTGGAAACCTCGTTCGAGCCTTTATGTGGGCATAACGAAATGGCCAGTCGTCGAACCAATGCCCGACACGCTTTGCACTGTGTTGGTCCGTCCGTGAGGCCGCTAGAAAGTGACTTGTCCTTCTGGGAAGGAACTGCAAAGTTTGGATGGAAAATTAACGTTGCGCCAATGCTAATACGATTAATAATTAATGCCGTCCCTAATAGGATTATATAATTGTGCCGGGCAGAGCCCGATGCCCCGGGAGCGAGTGCTGCCTCTCATTTTGCATCGACTATTCCCTTTTAATTAACCCTCGCTCGGTCGCAATTTATGGCCTCGAATATTTTCAACGATTCTGCTTCCGCGACCGTTGGAAGAAACGGTTATTGTTGATTGTTTAGGGGGGGGGGGGGGATTAGCAGAAATGTTTGTAATTTGGGTTAAATGCAATGCAACTTTTACTTAAGTAATTTCGACCTTTTCGTCAGTTGTGAAATTTTCTTTAAAGGATGACACGTTTTCGCCATTTCAACTGCTAATAACATTTTGTATTTTTTTTTTTTTTTTTTTCGAAAAGACTGTCTAAATTTATGAACTATGTTGGTCATATAAATACATAAAATACACATTATTTCATGGAAAGAAAAGAAAAAAAATAATAAAAAAGTAAAAAAAAAAGGTAAAACAAGATATTCGTTTATCAAAATGACAATTATATTTATTCAAACATTAATTATATGGTTCATTCCAGATAATGGATACGTCATAAAGATAATATGAATGTTTTCAGGTTTGCCTTGTTATTGGTTGAACACTAATTTAGTAAACAATGTTGTCGTCTGCACTTCACATTACTTTTCTTCCCGTCACTTACTGTCTATGATTTATTTCAATTTATTTTAACGATAATTAATGCATTAAGATTAAAATAAACGCATAAAAGAATTAAATTAGAACCTGCTAATAAACCGAAACTTTAACAAGATAATCAACGTACCAGCGACAGAGGGCCCGTACTCGGACTCGGCGTGCAGATGCGAGTCGTAGATATGCGGAAACGTTCACTTCAACATATGACAAATGTACTTTTCAATCCTCTGCGCGGTTAATAAAATAGTGATTATTATTTATCCAATCAGCTTTTTGTGAAACGTTGATAAAATGAAGAATATATTTTTAATATATTCTGTTGTTTTACTGGAAATGTTGAAATGGATTGTCCATCAAGTGTGTTTCGTTTTGATCATTTTTTCACTGAATTATACCTTATTTCAACGTTAAATCGAATTGAGTAAAAACTTACGAGGGTGGATTGATAAGTTTCCGGCCTGACCAAGAGATGGCGCCACTAGGCCTACCTTGAGGTGGCGTTCTATAGTACCATCCTTAGATAGCTTGTAGCTATAGTTTCAGCCCGATCGCCATGT
>JABFPN010001464.1:0-29031 GCA_022817305.1 Leptoteleia sp. ZL-2020 | reverse complement strand
TCAAGTACGACGTAATTTTTGGAAATAGACTTTTTATAAATTCAAAAACTTAAAAATCGTATTTCCAAAAATTACGTCGTCTTTGAAAACCATAAATGATTTTATGTACCGAATAATATTCTCCCAATGCCATAGAATTAACGTATTTTGGCCGATTTTTAATTTTTGTCGTTTAAACAATTATAAATAAAAAGACACTGACTCCGTGAAAATAGCGCTGACATTTCACCTTAAGGTCATATCCTTAAGGTGAACATATCAAATATTTTAATTAATAATTAATACATATACAGTTCAGTCTGAATAATACCAATATCAGTGTAAAAGAAATCCTTTAATTTTGACAGGAAAATAATTAACTTCTCCATGTAATTAAAGTTTTACTTATCACAATTTATTTACACAGTATTCTAGATCATTACAAGTAGTGTACAAAAAATAGTATTAACGAGGCCATTTCGTAGGAAAGCAATCGTGATTAGAGAGCTTGACCAGAAAAACGCAAGGCTAGATTGATGCACATCTCGATGATATTTCTTCATTTCCACCTCGCAAAGATTGACGAGACATCAAATATTCATTCCATTCATGATTCTTTATAAAAAATTTCGTCAGTCTGAAATCTTCTTTACTTCTTGTAACCCAACTTCCGCAATGCTTTCAGATCCACATTGCCGTAGTAGTCCTCGCTAAAGAAAATGTTGTAAATTGTGTAATAATATGTTAAATTGTTTGTCTTTTTTTTTCACGTTACAACTAGATGAAATTGAAGTATTTCATTCACGTATAGTTAGAGTTCAATTAGAGCATACATGTATTGTGTGTAAATTGGATATAGTTGAAGTTTTTATTAGCTATCAAGTCTGAATGTAGAGTAAACTTTTTAAAACAAATTTAATTTTCAAACATTATACTGAGTTAAATTTATTAGTAGTTACTACATTTTTTAATAACTGGAGGATGTATAATTATAGTTTTATTTGTATTATGGTAAACTTTATATAATATATTTAAAAAATTTTTATAAATATGCCCCCAGGGAATAGACTTTTAACTAGTCCTGCACTTTATCAGCAGTCTATGCCACCACTAAGAAGTAGCGATGACAGAATAGTGGTAAATGGAGCGATTTATACTCTTGAAGGTAACAAGTTCCATTCCTTAATTACATTCTTTTTTAATATTTCTTTAAGGTATTATATTATATTATATTATGTTGTAAAAAATTTTATACAATATTTTACAATTGCACATATTCCTGTGTTATTATGAAACATAGTAGCACAATTACTAATAAATATTACTCAATGTATGCTTCAATACATCAATTATTTAATTATTACGTGTTAAGTGTTGTTAAAATTTTATGTATAGTTTGTATATAAATTTGAATATTATTTATAGAATTTTTAATGATTGCATCATGTTGAGTACATATAATAACTAAATATATTTTATTTAAGACTATTAATACAAAAGTAGAATTTGTGTCAAACATTTTTAATTGTTCCCTCAAGGGATATCTTGTTTATATGTACTGTATTGTAAAAAACATTTAGGAGAAATTTGAATTTTTTTCAGAACTTTGTTTTTAAATGAAGGAAGAAGGTTTTCCTTATACATATTTTGTTATGAGTATCATAACTTCATATAAATATGTTAAAATTAACATTTTATTCTCATAATGTATTTCAATTTAAACATTAAAGGAACTCGACAAATTAAAGAGAAATTAATCAAAAAAATTAATTAGTTAAAATTCATTTTTTTCATATTACTTTTATCAAGAATAGAATAACTCAAATAGAGTGGTATTTCATATTCTCAATTTTTTTTCCTATAGACATATTCTATGTGAAAAAACTGAATGTACGAAACAACTCATTTTGAGTGCTATTTTATGATACAACATGTTACAACTCATTTTAAGTGAATTTATTTAACTTTAATTCCTGTTTTTAAACTTTTTTTTATTATTTTACAAAATAATATGCAATCATGTACATAAGGTGCAATATATTATCTGACTTTATATGACAAAACAATCTTATCTTGTCCTGTCAATATGAAACTCGTAGGTGTGTATCCAATAAATAAATTGTTATGTGTTGAATATTAAATAATAAAAAATATGAGAGATATGTTAAAAAGTGATAGTTAACATGTCACATAGGTGCACACACTGATTGTATTCATGCAATGGTAAACAGCATGTACCGAAGTTTGTGTTCACTTTTGTGCAGTAGAGCAGTGAAGTATGAAACACCCAAAAGGTAGAAGTAAAACGCAAGAAGAAAAGAAAAAACAAAATAAGATTTTGCAGATTTTTATTTCGCAGATTTTGTTTGTCGTTTTTTTCTTTTTTTTGTCTTTTTCATTTTTGTCTTATTCAAATAAGAAAATGGATGTCATGGTGGGGATTGAAGTTTCGCAAGGCTGATCCGATTGAGGCCAAGAGTACGATTAAATAACAATGTGCACAAAAACGGAAGCTTCTTTCCCCAAAGAAAACTTATCAGTAAACGACAATGATCGGTCCTTCATTTCAACGCGCAAGATTTTTGGTTCAATTGGCCCGCGAGAAAAATATATATAAATGGATGAATTGAACCTTCAAGTCTTGACAATTAGGGTGTTATCATTCTCGTTTACTGGGGACATAAGCATATCAAATTACGTGAGCTTACAACTACAACAAAGATAATTGTATTAAATAAATTTAATTAAAATTAACATTACTATAATAAATGTAGCGTACCCTACGGGCACGTGGCTTTTCAAATGTTTGTTCATAAGCACGATAAATTCTTTATTTTATTAAAACTTTTTGCTTAAAAATCCGTTCATACGACTAATTCATTTTCTCTTGACATTTATATTCGGCGCAGATGCGTGCGCATTTTATCTGACATTTTATCTGACAACTGCAACTTCACGTTGAGCTTTACTTTTTAAGAATTTAAACATTAAAACATTCGCCTGTCAAGAAATTTGGAAGGTTTCGTGTAATCGAGGAACATGCCAGGAATCATGTTGAAAGACTAAGGCAATTTGAAATTTCGATCAAAAAGGAAGAATTATTTTCACAACCTGTATAGTGAGTAAATGTCAAGTAAATCTTTCGTCCGACTCCCGGGGTAACAAAAATATCAACAATTATACATGTCGAATTTAACAATGACGTAGGCGTCTTCTTTCTTAAGGAATGCAATTTGAAATGTACAATGGAAATCTGTTATCAATGACATTTAGTCCGTTACTTTATGATAAAGTTGAATATGAATTGTAATGACTAAAGACTGTAATGTAACGGTATATCAACGTCACTGCAAAAAAAAAAAAAAAAAAAAAAATTAAGTAGAGAAATGATGCCCGTCGATAGATAATGAAGCTTGACGGACTCGGACTTTGATCTAGAACAGCACGAATTGGCCGTGGTTCGCCATGAGATTAGACTTTCTGGTCTCTCCTTCTCTTGTTCTTCTAGATTCACCGTGACCCGTACTCTTGGCCCTCGGCCTCAGGATGGACGTTTCAAATGTAACGAAAATTCGTGAAGGAAACAAAAAAAAAAGGCTTTTATTGATCCTGATTGGACGATGGCCTCAAAGGACCGGGTGCGGCGGGTCTGGGTTTGCCCTGTGGTTTATTTGGCGTGTTCCTAGATTCGCCAGAGCTCTGAATTCCAGTTTGCAACTCGCTCTTCCTGATGCTCTTCAAGTCCAGGTCACCGTAGTAATCCTCACTGTGAAGCAGAACCGACAAGTTGGGGAAATTCGGGGAACAATGATATGAGAACAATGATTGCCACGTGACACTTTCTCGGAATCTTTTGCAAACTTTGAGTGAACGTTGAAAAAATTCATTAGACACAATGAACAAATGATTTTTGTACCAGAGTGAGATTCATCTACGTTAAATTCATATCCAATATTATTTAAATGATGATTTCAGATTTACTAGAAATCCGAATTTCGTTGGAATATATATTATGAGAGTGAAGACATTTGCATCTTTGAATTTTTCCAAATCTCTGCATTCTTCTCAAATTGGATCATTGATTCATCTAATAAATCAGTTTGCAGAAGACGATTAATATCTCGACGAAAATTTGTACACAAATGTTATTCCATAAACTTGGTCAAAATATGGTTAATAACATGTTAACAACAAAATACAAATCAGTTTTGCTTCAAAACTCGCGTACATATTGGAGTCTCTTTACTGATAAATGGTTAGAATGATTTATAAGGACATTGTGTTTGAGGAATTTAAACCGTTACTTTTTTTTTCTCTACCTAACTTTAATCGAGAAATAGAAATTCGTTAGACACATAGTTGATTATTAATCACGAAAGGACACGCAAGATCAAGAAAGATATAGAATAGTGGAATCAAAGTTAAGTATTGGAGAAGAAGCATTAGCATGCGTCAGTCACTTTGATGAAGCACGTTTGAGGTAGACAGAATTGACTTACCATCCTGGAACATCTTCAGGATCTTCGCAAGCGCCGCTACCGTCGGAATCACCGATCTTAAATACTGTACCAATTGGGCATCCATATTCTCTCGCAATGCCTTCTAAGCAGATGTAGTATTTTCTGCAGTCGTCAGGGTGTGCGTGTCTGGAGAAGCTTCCAGAGGCGCCGCTCACTTCACCGGCAGCTGGGCATGTGAAACCTCCGGCAATTTCTGTGTAGAAAACCAATCGTTATAGTATAACGGTTTCGATTTTACAATTTCACATAGGATTTTGATAAGAGATGTTATCTTATTAAGGATCTACTTTGGAGTAACAATACATACCATCTACTCTGCATTCAGGAACTTGATCGGCCCACATACAAACGCGAGCTTCGCGGTCATAAGCTAGTCCAGGACTGCACTGATATCTGGACGCTTCTCCATTCCAGCAGTTCCAGAATACGTCGCATTTTTTTTCGTCGGCGAAAATACCGTACAATCTTGAACAATGTGGCGTGCTGATTGGTGGTTCGAGTTGGGTCCTGTCTCCGCAATCAACATTATGCAAATAGTCACAGTTTTCCGTTAAGAATTTACTGTCCGTTGCGTCGAAAGCCAAGCCGTTGCCACAGGTCTTCAACTCTGCAACGTTGTTATCACACTTCCAGTACTTGTCGCAGGACAAGTGATGTGGGTAGAACCCGAAGTCGTCCGGGCATTTGAAATTTTCTTGACCACTAACTCCTAAAATCGAAATGGGATTAAATTAATTATCATAATTGAATTTGACAACTTCATAATTTCTATACTATTACGTACGCCGGGAACATTTTCTTTGGAATAATTACTGCAGTTTAGAGCAAACGATGCTTATCGAGCTGATTTATACAAGTTTTTCTGTTATTATAGAAAAAAAGTATATTAAGATTATTTTGCTAATATGAGAAAGCTTAGTATTTCCTAGGGCGAGATAGTAAATTGTTTTCACACTGGCTGCTAATAATGTGTGTCTTAATTGGAAAAATTTATGAAATATTCCATAGAAGGTTAATTATTTTAATGTTCCACGACGAATATTTATAGAACTATACATTTTTAACAAATACTCCTGGAATATTTTTAATATTTTTCGAGGAAACATTTTTAATTCTCCATTATCTTAACATTATTATTCTTTGAAATAATTTATCACGGAATGCATTATTTTTAGTTCCTACAAGAAGTTCTTAGCAAATAAGATATGTGCAAAGCAAGTTTTTATAGTGCGTTATCAAGAAAGTGAGGCATTTTCTACCGCGTGTTAGGTAACGATTTTCATATTTCTTGGCGGAAAAAGAACACGTTTGAGCTGGGCCAACTTTTGTCACGCGAATCGCTAATTAATCGCAAGAGGAATGCAAAATTATTCAGATTTGTAAATCACTGCCGGGTGGAGCGAACTTGGCGAATTAGGCCGAGACGAATACAGGAAATTCATTCGCGGATCGCGAAATTACCCGAGATTGGAAGACAGTTTATTGTTTTAGAATAGTGTGATGCTGAGCCGAAATGACTGCAATCGTCTAATAACTGTGGCGGCGTATGATCTCTGAATAGTTAAACGTCTTATGTAAGCGCACAAAGACTTTCGCCAAGCACTTTCACTCGAAGTCGACAACTCGCCTCGAAGTTCTCGAACTACCTCCTGTCCTTAGCACCTCTCCCGTTCACTCGGTCCGCGTGTCTGGACCACCATGTGCTGCTGTGTTTACTCCAACAAATCTCAATCATTGCCTCTTTTGGCTCACTTTAAATATTCCCCGCGTATTTTATCACGGGATATTTATTTCTTCTAAAAATAAACTTATAAATATTTATACCTTCCACGTTATTTTGCAACACTTTTCAACTCGACGACAACTGGATGATCACAGTTCTTCGGTTTTCTGATGCAGCGCACACTTTTTGTTGTTGTTAAATATTGATGCGCACATCGAGACTAAAGTTATAGTAATTTTGCGATACAATTTCTGTCGCGTATCGAGAGAAGTATACGAGTCATATTAATGAAGGATTTTAAAGGACACCTTTCGAGATACCAAGAATCGTACTATCACTTTGCTGACTTTCATTTTCAAATGTCTTTTATTTGTATGTATCAGCGTGTGCGTTTTCAACATTCAATTGACTAAGAAATTTCAACATCGCGTTAATAATGTTTCGAGCCTCTTTTAAATGCACAAGTACGGCCATGAATGTGCATTACCATCTTTTCCACCTTATTTCTTCTTTTATTTTTATCTTTTAATGACAATTAATTTAAAGGCGGTGCAAGGTCGATATTCAACTCAGCCGTTTAAAACGGCTGTTTGCAAGTTATGCTTTACTTTCGAATTTTTGTCATTTTAGAGCGATATCCTTATTAAGTGCACTTTTATCATCGTTCCGCGTGCGAGCTGCAGACTTCTTTTCTTCATTAACTAAAAGGGAGAGTCTTTTTATGATCTTCAGCAGTTAACGTGCGTTCAAAGATTGTAATATTATTGAATATGCAGTAATACGTGTTGAATAATAAATCATCAAATTATATACTTTCATTTTTCTCGAAACACGATACTGATCAGCCGCCAAAGATCTTCAAGTAGCACTTTAATGTATGAATTTAAGAGATTACACGTGAACGCTCTATAGAAAGAAGAAAGTGGAACAGTATAACCCTTTCTGTTTGAAATTAACCATATTTCACTTTCTGGATATTCTAATTCGAATCATTAATTGATCTTTCATCTAACGTATCCAATCTTATGTACTCTGTAATTAGAAGAAAATCGATCGGTTGTTATTCACTTGGAAGATAAACGATAAAGGATTTACCAATTGTCTGGCAAAGAATCAACCATTGCAATTTGGATGAATTTAACGAAACTTTTTTTTTTCATGAAAAAAAAGAAAGATTTTTCTTCTGGGTTAACAGTGATAGAAAACTGACGACACAGTTGATAATACTAAACTAACTTTTAAGAACTAATAATTGCATTAATGTAACTAGACTTGTAGTTTTCAACGCCTAAATGATAAGGTATTTTTAGTAAATAACATCTATAGTTATTTTTCGTGAATATTAGAGAATTTTAGTTATTACAGTTGAGCAATATAGTTTTAGCTATATCGAAAAAGCATCACGCGCAATCATTACGCGCATCTTTTGCTTTATACGTGCGTGCGCTACCATAACCTCCGTACCGTTCATTTCTGCATCAACAACCATTGGTGAAAGTAAGCATTTAACAAAACTAAGTAATTTAAAAAGTAATTAAGTAAATAATTTTGCAGTTCTTTATTCTCCCGACTTATTCGAACAATCTTCATATCCTTAATATTTTTAAGTATCGCAGTTTCCATACAAAATAGCCATTATAAGAACTGAATTTTACACTTTTATATAGTCATAATGTTTATAATGAAACACTCATTTACAAGCAGTATACAAAGATGAAGGTATCATTATAATTACACAAAGAACGGTCATGTTAGCTTATCATTTTAGTTATAACTATAAAGTAAGTTTTTCTGTTGTAGTGATATGGTTGAAACAACTAGTAGCTACAGTCGTTCCAACAATATAATGAAGTATTTTAAGGACGATGAAATTGTCAAGTTACAATTATTATAATTAGTTACAATTACTATAAAGATTATAATAAATGAAATTAGTACTTTTGGTATTCACGAAAATTAACCAAAACACACTAGTCGCTAACATCATAGTTTTTTCTCAGCGTGTAATGTATCGCGCTTGAATTCCCGGCATCCTATAAATTTATTATTCCTCGAACAAAAATGAAAGTGATCCTTTGGCTCGAGTTCAGTGTCAGGTCCATCATTACTTTTACTGGCGTACGTGTAAACGATCGTTACTTTCAATTTTTCTTTGAACCCCGCCTTTTCATCGAGTACCAACCGAAAACTCAATCCCAATCTCTTTCTCTCCTTTCTTCCGCTTCTTTCCTTCTGACCCGACTCATTACTTCTTTTCGTTTTTTCCTTTTTTACGACTGCTCGTTATATTTCATACGCGCCTTCCCAAACGTATTCCGACTCCGGCTTCAGTCTGTTCTATTTATACGAACACATGCAAATGATGGAAAGTTAATGTCGGTGTACGTGTTTGATTTTTCAAATAACTACGCTCCACATGTCGGCCGATGGGAAACCACAAAAAAGCTCGTCGAAAAGTTATTCGCGATTAAAAAGTGCCGGCCGTTTAGTATGCTTATTGGACCAACTGGTTCAGCGGACTCGTTGCTTTTTCTCCGTTGGGTTACTTGCGCGTGCAACATTTTGCGCGCCACAAGAGAGAGAGAGAGAGAGAAAAGAAAATCACCTCATTCAGCCGAATTGTCCGCACGGTGGAATTTCAAAATTCACATACGTTATGCAGATTTTCAACTCGTATCAAGTAATAAGAGAAATTTATGCGCTTATGCGAGTGTTAACGTCGCGGTACTTTTTCCAACGGCCTTATCCAAGCAGGAAACTTATTAATTCCACGTTTTTATCCGCGCGCTTATTTGAAGCCTATATTAAGTCAATGAAAAAGGTTGTCGTAGGTGAATATGTCGAAAGCGAACGCGTGGAAATATTGTTTGACTCATCAACAGGACTGTTTCGTCGATTGTCAGAATCGGGCCCGAATTGAATCCATCGGTGGGAAGCGCATTGTTAGAAAGTTGTTGACAACCGGAAAATGCATCGTTCGAAAATTGCAAGGATCAATAATAGCGGATTAATTTACTGAAGAAATCGGTTATTGACGTTTCGCAAAACAGAAATCACAGAACGCAGCAGACGAAACCGCGGTTGCAGCGAGCATGTAGCTTTGTTTTTCTTTTTTTTCTCCCCCTCTCTACACCCCTCCCCCGCGTAAATCTCATGAAAGCGTAACAAAATGATTATTCGACAAGCGGAGAGATAACAGCAATTAAAGTTAACTACTGATTCATTTGCACGTGGCTTTCGGGCAAATCATTCAATTCTCTAATCGCCAACAGTTTACCATTCGTTTATCGCGTTTAGTTTTACTATTTAAAAATGTATTCATTTATTCTTTTTTTTTTTTTTTTTTATTTCATTTTACTTTATTGGACTTACTGGATGGACATAGAATTAATATGTATTTACTGGGAATAAAATTACTAAATTAATAATGAAATTTGAAAATATTTTTCAATATTAAATGTTGAATTAATATCTACAAGAAAGTGAAATTTGACACGTGCATTATTTTCAATTTACTTTTTCGATTAAATGAAACGTAAATAATATATGACAGAATAATATTGATCTTAAAAAGTGTTAAAAGAAAAAAAAGAAATTAGAATTTAATTGTTTCTTATTATACACAGTGTATTATGTGTATTAATTAATTATTATTTATGGATTCATATTTACAACATCCAACTAAAATAATATTTTCCCTCGCGCTAGAATAAACATATTCTAAAACAATGCGCACGCACGTCCACGCAACTGTTTTTAAAAAGGCGGGAAAAGTGCGGCGGAAAAAGCGTAACCGAAGTTGACTACTGCCGGATTCTGAATTTGGGCGCGGATTTTCTTGCGGAAAAGTCTTGCCCAAGACCGCGCGGCCAGAAGAAACGATCGACGCAATTACATAAACTTTAGCCGCTGTTTTCGCAACGATCCCGGGCGCAAATCGTCGGCCATTCGGACAAGTGATCTGCATTTGTAGGGAGAAAAGGCGAAATTGATGGACTGCGCGAATTGGCGCAGTTGCGCGACATCATCCTGGCGAGTGGACAAACGGTTTTTGAGAGCAAACGGTCTTTGGCATTCTCGGCTCGGTTTATTGCATCATTGCGAGAAAGTTTACATTTTATATATTTTACAAGCGAAATGTGGCCGTTCGGCGAGTTAAAAGAAATCTAATGAAATGCGTACCATTTGGAATATTTGATGGGATAATATCGCCGATTAATAATGCCAACGCGTTCAATTACAAATTGGTTTGTGGCGCTAATCGTTGACCTTTCTAAGACCGAGTCAATTTGCGAGTTGGAAAATTAACGGGGACGCGTTATTTTATCCCTTCTCGCAATTCAGATTCGTGGAGAAATATTTTATGCACGGGAGTAAAATATACGTTGCAACTTTGTACACCGAGAGAAATTTATTAGCAATCGCTACTACGGTATAAAATAGCTCGGGGGATACATATGCATTTGTAGTATTAGCCGAGTGAAAAAAGTGTTTATCAATTTCTGATCATACTTGACGTTTAAGCTGATTATAAGTGAGATCTTATTTGATTATATTCTGATCCATGAAGACTAATAACAATTTTCGACTTATTTGCATTGTAATAATATATGTTCGGAAAGTTCATTTAATCAGTTTTTGATCAATTTTGATATAGTTCATATGAACATGATAAATATTTTCCGGGATCGAAGTAGATCGAAGAGTGTCATTTTTTGTTTTGATTCGATCGAATACTTTGATAAGAACTATATTATAATTAATCAAAATCTAATTAAGTTAACATTCCGAACATACATTATTACAATGAATAAGTTGAAGTACGTAATCATTCATATTCGTCAATCAGAATGATTAAATGCAGTCATTTTTAGATGAATTTATAATCAGAATAAACGGTAAATAATTATCAGACTACGATCAGAAATTGATAAATATTCGGGAATATGATGTATTGTTTAATAAAAAATATTTTAAAATAATATTTTTTTAATAATATTTAATTAAAGGAAAGGAAATTGTTACCATTGGAATAAAAGTTACACCAAACAGTCGATAGAAAATATGAGTCTTGTTTCACAAATATCTATGACTGGCAAAGTTTGAAAAAGAACAATATATTTTCAAGTGGCAGCATAGAGTGGTGGTAAAGTGCGTGACTGCTGACTGTGAGGTACCAAGTTCTATTCCTTGAAAGCAACATTATTTTCTAATATTTTTTAAAATGTATTCTACAGTTTTTAGTATATTATAGGGAATGCTATAAAGTATGTGATTGTAATATATCGTAGTAACTAATAATAAATTTCTTTCCACTGTAATTAAAAAAAATAGAATTATAAATCATCAATTCCGATTGCAAATTTGTCCTTTAACTATTTATTAATTATAAATAATTCCCTGGTTTGTTAAATTAACAATCCTTATTGTTGCCTCAGCAATCCATTCTTCTATATTTGTAGAAAAATGAATGAGTTAATTTTACCATAATAAATGTGAGTCTCAGAAGACTATTTATGAATTATGATAAAATATGAAATAAACATAAAAAAAAAGTACTTATTCCTATAAATTTATTGGAATTTTTACAGATTTATTGGAGTACAGACTTTATTGTAGTACTTCTCTCATAATTTATCATAAGAATGTTCATAAACTGTCTTTTGGGGTACGACTCTAATTTTTTATGGGAAAATTAACTGTCTCATTTTTCTGCGTGTAACGCTCGCGTTTGGGTAATCTTTGCGCAATTTTTTTATTACGCCCTGTAGTTATTCTTATTAAAATTATCGCCGTTTTCTTCTATTTCTTTTTTTTTTTTTACATCGACAGTCGATGTAAAAATGGAGTATCTATTAGGCATTTGCGACCAAGTGATTCAATCGACCATTAATATTAATGTTAAAACGGTCACGCTTGATTCGCCGAAAGTACAATCAGCGGGGGGTTTGTTTTTTGTGCAGCGGCGTTGTTCCCACCTAATTGGCAAAAGAAATTCATTCTCTTTTTTTTTTCTTTTCTTGTCCCGGTATTATTGGGCACCGGCGCGGTGCCAGTTCGTCATTTGTTGACCGGCGATTATCATAAGTCGACATTTCATTAGTTCGATTGCTTTGGAATTGAATTCTCGCTGGTTTTTGATGTCGCTGAATAAAACATGAGCAAGCGGGTGCCGAGTTTTGAGCCGAAGAAAGTTTCGTGCGAGATTATCAATGAGATACGTTATTGAATAACGAAGTTAAAAAAAATCCAAGCAAAAAAGGGAGAAGATGAAAGTGATATATATATATATATATACTTGTGTAACAGGTTTTTTTTCTATCAAATTCGCCGTTTTTTATTACAATTCGTGGGATACTATTTGTTTTGTCGACTTTTTATCTCCCTTTTTTTTATTTTTTTTTGAATATTTGAAAGTATAATGATCAAGTTAAATGTCATTGTAACAAGACACCGTGCGAAATGATGCAATACTTGGCGAATCGAGTCGAACTATTTGCATATAATATGTATCAACGCGTTATTTCCTGTTTATGAATTATTTGGTTAAAACGAGTTTCAATTGCGACCAATTTGAAATGACTGTTAATTTTGGATAGTTTCATTGAACATCGACTCGAATGATTCGTCTCTTTTCTTTGTAATAATAAAATGATATTTAATTGCGTACACTGATGCGATGCGATCGCAATAAAGATTAATCTATTTGCATTAAAAAGCTTGTCGAGTCCTTGATAAAATCATATCTTTAATGAGATTATTGACGTAATACTAATCCTTCAAATGGGAATGAAAAAATTTCTTTCAATTTCTTTGTTTACGTTCAATATTAATTTATTATTATACCGAAGTGCAAATTACTATTTGTTGTTTCTCACGAATTTAAATATCTTTGTCCCATTGGGACGGTCAAACTCGAAGTGACAGTGACAAGTCAAAACGGGCGACGATAATTAATTACGGACTGTGAATAATTGGCCTTTTGTTTTGTGAACTAGTTCTGAAAGAAACTCTTTTTCTTTTTTTCTGCTCGTAACTTTACGACAATGTTATCGCAAAAAAGGGAAAGGAATCGCTACTGCGTGGTGAATGAATTGATAAGTCTCGAACAATCGTTGACAGTCGATTAAACGCACTTTTATGAAAACCGTTTTTATCCACGCCTCTCAAGAGTAAAAGTGAAATTCGTACCCATCGACGGGGTACCTTTCGCTGATTAAAGTTCCATGATAATTATCAATGAAAATTCGCCAGTTATGAAATGGCTCGAATTCGGCGAGTTAATTACTTTTTTTTAAAACAAAATTTAACATCTACAATTACTGACGATTTAATAAGCGAAAAAGAGAAAAAATATTGTAACAAAAAAGTCAATTTATAATTTAACATTTAAATTCATCTTATATTGCTTAATTACAGTATTATATGTAAATATTTTTGGTCATAAAGGTGGTCACTTTTGGTAGTTTGTATGTCACGATTGCGCGTCTACAAGTTTACGCAAAATAAACTGTGTTAGAAAAAAAAAAAAGGAAGAGAAATGAAAACATTAATCGACCAATATACCGTGCTTATCTCATTGCACGTTGGTTGCACGTAAACAGCAATAAGATCTCCACCGTACCGAGCACAATTTAATACCTTCGATCCGAAAACCCTTTTCCTTCGCACATATTAAAACGATTTCGCTCGTGATTCCTCTTGCGATTCGACCGTAAAAATGCCGCAATAAAATCCTCGGCCTTTCATAACTCATCATTCTTTCCTCGATAACGCGTTGCGAAAATGTTGGCCGGAGTTGTCGCGAATTTCGCGCCACCGTTAAGGGTAAAAAAGGGAGTAACGAGAAGTAAATTTGATATTATTATTGTCGTACGAACGGTCGGGGGGAAAATTTCCCGCAGCCGAGAAGAGGCGCGATAAAAAAAAAAAAAAGAAAAAAAAAACTGGATAAGCGGGCCGGCACAAGAGTTTGAATTTGAATTTGAAGCACGGTCACAGGGAGGAAGCCGAGGACCAATGCAACTCCGGTGCACCACCGTCACGAGGGGAGGGAAAAAAGAAAGAAAGAAAAAAGCGTCGGCTTGCACGCAACCACGTCGGCTCACTTCCTCGGCACTTGTCCACTTGTTGGCCCATATCTTGCTCGATTCCCCTGGAAAACCCTTCCGAGTCTGATGGTGTACGTACCGGCGAAGAGGATGGCGGCTATCACGTAGTACGTCCTCATGGTAAAACAGCTTACGGCACACTAATATTAAACAATTGTTATACGGTAACAACGAGTCGAGACTTAGTCGAATAAATAAAACGGTTGCACTTAATTGTCAGGCGTTCGGTACCATTAATTCCCCCTTGCAAGGAGAACTGTCTGTTGGGGCCCTGCCGGTACCCACCTTTATATAACCGATCGGTCACGTGTCTGGCCCCTTCCTGGGGCCAGGCGAAGAGGTGCCGCTGTTGTACGGCTCTCTTTCGCTTTTTCTTTCTCTTTAAACGCCCGTGGAAGAGGTGGAAGACTCTCCCGTGAAAATGCCATCCCGAAGCGTTGCGCCGCGGTGACGTTTGACGTCGGCGCGGCCGCAAAAAGGACCCCGAACGCGATCCTTCGGCCAGCGCCCGCATTTTCGTGCCATTTTCGTGCCATTTTCGGGCCATTTTCGGGCGGTACCACTGTTCGACCATCCGGAACCGAACCGGCAAACGAGTTCTCCGGGACCATCTTGGGACCGGCTCCTCTTTCTTGCGCCTCCTTTTTTTTATACCCAATGCCTCGCTCGCGTTCTTCGTTTTGCGGCCCGCATTCGGCTTCGTGGCCCGTGTTTTGCAAGTTTTGTTGCCGATCGGCTTAAAGAAAGGCACGGCTCCCCTCCGTCTCGATTCCTCCTTTGCAGGCAGATGTATTTCGGATGGGGTTTAAGACCCTGCAAGGTTTAAAATTGCGAGCTCGATTTAATGGGTTGGAGGGATTGGTACCGTTTTTGCGTCGTCAGTTTCGATCGTATAACATTTTTTTTTGCTTATTTGGGATTACTTGTTTTTGTTGCATTTAACTTTGTGGAGTTGTTGAAAATTAACGGTCACGCCCTTTGTGGATGAGGAGTTGGACTTTTCGTGACAACCCTGGTGGAAAAAATAATTTGCTGAAAAGTCCCAATTTTAGCAATTTTTCAGTGTCTTTCAGCGTTTTTCTGCGTTTTTCAACACTTTTCAGCATTTTTCAGCATTTTTTTCCACGAGGGAATGTCTGAAGATTCTGAAAATATGGTAAACTTGAGATTTTGCGGAATATTTCAAGGTTTTTCGGAGAATATTTATTATTCCAAGAACTGTATGTTGTTGAAATTCATTGATTTGTTTTCAATTGAATTTGGAAGGTATCCATAATATCTTGAACTCATTATACGAATAATATTTGAGAAGATGTAATCTGATAGTTTGGTTTATGGCGCGTGAATTTTATCGTTTTCCTTAGTAAAATTTTTACACATGCTCTAACAAGTATTGCGTGAACAGTTGCACTTATGGTTGTAGAACATTTTGTTGCTAGCGACTATAACTGTCCATTGATTAATTGGCAAAGCATAATTAAAATTTACAATACAAGTACTATTATTACTTATATAATAGCTCGTTTTAGATCATTTTAACTACAATACAATTTTTTAAACACTACATACAAATTATGCTTGATTTGCCGTTAAATTGGCAAATTCTCGCTAACCATTTTAGTGATCATAATAAAAAATTATACTTTAAGATATTATTGAGCTAAAATGAAAAAGTTCAATTCATAATGTTAATTACCTTAGAAATTTGAATTTCGCAAAATTGTTTACAATGTGAGTATTGCAATTTTTAACAGCAAGCTGTTATATTACAGTTCAAGCATTTATTTTCTTGTTTTTTCAGAAAGAAATTAAAAATTTAGATTACAACTTTCACGCAAATTATTTTTTAATTTCTTTGTTTATGTAACTCTTCTCTTTCTAAAAGTTTTTAATTTACGTTTTTCTTTATTAACAACGTTTTCATATATTATAAAAGTTATTTATGTAATTTATTACAAATTTAATTAAACATTAAAATTAAATATTAAAAAGTTAAGTATTTTTGTATGTTTTGTATTAATATACTGTAGCATTTCAAATCATATATTAAATTCATCATATATATCTCATATGTATTAAATTAAATAAATATACCAAATATTAAATTCAAAGGCAATAACTTTATTCATAAAAAAAGAGAAGACAGAATTCCTTTATTACATACATTTCAATTTTGTATCCGGACTAATAATGAAATTGAGTACCTCACTAATAATAATTTTAGAATGACAATGAAAATTTTTAACTGAATCAAATGAAAATTATTTCGTTTTTATACACACACGAATGTAGTCTAGCCTAATTTCTCCTTTTGTGGCATTCCCAGTGGAAAAAGTTTTAACAAGAACACAATTCTTTTTTTTTTCCTTTTATTAGACAACATACAAAAGAAATATTTATTTAATCACAATCTTAACTCGGTTTAAGATATATGTAGTTTTTATTTTTATACCAGAAAAAAAATAGAGTTAAGTCTTATGTGCATTATATAATTTAACATACATTTTACTCTATTCTAAACACAAATGAGCCATAAAGTTGAATTTATTACCATGATGAAACGAATTTTCTATATATATTTATTCGGCTAACTACAGTTCATCTAAACTTTTTACACTGTAAGCGACCAAAAAAAAATTATGCAAATGATCCAGCAGACTTTTCGAATTTTTGATTCACACTTTTCACAAAGAAATTGGGTTAATTGCTGGGCGTTTGATGAAAATGTCATTTCGGGGAAAAGTCATTCAAATTACTGTATTCTCATTTCAATAAATTACGAATTTACACAAACGCTTTTGATTATAATATAACCCTGAAAGTTTATTCGCTTCTTCGATATATTATCGATAACATTTCTCTCTGACCAGGCAGATTTGATAATGTATTTTCTGAATAGCTTTCTTATACAAAATTCAGATCAATTTCAATAAACAAATATGTACTGAAAATATTTATACCCATAGGATACTCTGACATGACGCTTTCAACGACAGTGGAACTTTCTCGTTCGATTTAATTCAGTTTCTTGAATAATTCTTGACAGGCAGGTAGATGCCTTGCTAGAAAGATATCTTAAATGAGCCTTGATGCGTCTAATAATTTCAGTCGCGTACATTGTTTCTCGATGAATATAAAACACAAGTGAAATGCCACAATTTTGGAAATTGCAAAATTCATTTTTATCGCTTTCAGTTTCACGTATATTTTCATTGAAAAGCGATACCATTAAATTCTTTTTAACTGTGTAGATAAATTTTGCACGTTGCGCATTAGTTACATAACAGGACTTAAAAAAAAAGAAAAAAGGTGTGTATATATTCATAAAAGTAAACGTAAGAAAGTGTTTTTATTTGGAGAAGTAATTGAATAAATCAAAACAAAGAAATGAGACAAAATTTATAGACCTTGTTTAAAATTCGAGTTATACGATTTTTAATTAAAATAACCATAATATGGTTAATTCAACCAGAAATCTGATTATCACGAAAATTAACTAGATGACTTTTTTTTCAGTCTGTCCAGCATAGTATAAATTCGAAGACATTTACCAATACTTTGATACACGTCTAGAAATAATGACCCACGAAATGATAACGTCAGCGTTGTTCTAAGGTATAGTAATTTTTGTTCCAACTTTTTTTCTGCGCGTGCATAACACAAGCTCAATTCATAATCCGACTTATACGCAAGAAACAATGGAAAACAAAATCAATTTTGCGTTAATAATTCGACGATTTTTATTAAGTTCTCGCTATTGTTTACAATATTCACAGAAAAATTGAAGGTTTATCTCTGAGGTTTTGAGCGTGGGTTCGCCACGTGGGATTCGTAGGTGGAAATTTCACGAGGGAAATTTTCAACAATAACTGACATTGGTGAATATAAATAAAGGGGAGTATCAATCACTCGTCTGACTTGTCTCCTTTGCGAAATTGTTTCGGGTCATTATTATAACCAGAATCGATTAATTAATTCCCTACTTTTACTCGAGACCCTGTTAACTTGAGTCACCCACGAGATTATGCTAATATAATTATCAGTCCCAAATAACAATATTCACTTTTACTATTAGCCGAGTACGAATAACGATCTGTCGAATAATTATGTTTCTAGTTCACGAAGTTAATACGTAATCCTCGTAGCGGCGGTCGAAAAAAAAAAAAAAAAAAAAAGAGAGGAAAATCTATTCCTTTCAACGCCGATAACTCAGGGGCGATTCCCGGAAGTAAAAGAGAAAAAAAAAGAACCCCACTTCTTTTGTCGTAATGTAAAATTCTGTAGACTTAATGGAAGAAATTGCTGCATACGATGGTATCGTGTACTTAACCGACTTTCAAGGCGTGTTATTTCATGCGTAAATAATCGAAATAGTACCGCGTACAGCTCGTTGAGTTTATCTTAAAATGCTCTACTAAACTGTACTTAAAAATACTTGGAACTGAACTAGATTGAATCTGTATCAGTTCCATTCTGATCTCCTTTAATTAAACGGCTAAATTATATGTAGTCCAGGCGAGAGACATTCCGCGGAAACGAAGGAAAGGGTCAGAGCGGTGCCTCGAATCGAAACTCGGTCTTGGGATAGCATTAAACTTTGTTGCCTATGATTAATAGGATATTGTCGTAAGCCGATTTGTTGCATTGCTCCGACTTGCTTCAGTTTCACTCACGTGATTGATTATGATTATAATAACATTTTTCTCACTAAGCGACTTATTTCGCTGCGCGAGTACCGGTTTCTCCGACGAATATTAAACCGAGGTTTATATAAACTTCGAGATTAGCCCTCCACCGCAGATCTCTATAAATAATGCTTCGTTTTTATCGGACGATTCATAACTTTCGATGAAATAGTTCAATGTTAGGCGAAGGAGAGTGAATCGAAAATTTACACCGGGGAAAAAATGTTTCGTTAGCTTGTTAATTCAACTAAATTTTTTTATCTAAATTAACGCTGACTGTAGTTTAGATTTAAACGATTGAATTATTACTCTTCTTATAGGTTACTCTTCCACTTTTTCCACGCCAGACTTGTTACATTGCTCCTAAAATAAATACGTTAGATGTTTGTAAATATTTGGAAGATCAAGTTAATGAAATAAAAATAATAATATTGTTTATTTACATTCAAAGGTCATAAATGGATGTAAATACAATACAAAAACAAAGTTTGTTTATATTTTGTTTTTATGGAAAGGTTTCATTTGTTAGTACCATATGCGTTAGTTTTGTGGTGCAGGTCTCAAATTTTACTTTTGCGGTTTACGTTCAAATCTTCAAATGTTCAAATCAATAAATAGGGATATATTTGTATCAGCATACATGTTTTAAATGCGTACATAGTATACTTAAATCTTCGTTTCTGCACTGAGAAAAAAGTAATAGTAATATTTAGAACATTTTATAATAATTTAAGGATATTGTCGAAAAGTGAACATTTTTTTACTTTTCAAAACTTTTTTTACTTTTTGTTTTAAAAACTACTGTTAATCTCTTAAACTTTATTATTATTTCTAGTAAAAATGTTTACTTATCCAAGTATATCCCTAAATTGGCACAAAATATAGTAATTTATGATACCCTAATAGCAAAGAATATTTTTGGTACATTCTAAAAATATTCTAAATGTACCAAAGTAATATTCTAATGTTCGGCTCCAGGAATATTTCTAGTGTATTCTTGGGTGATTCATGTTTTTTTAATATTGTAGAAATGTACCATAAATATTTCTGGAGTTGGACATGGGAATATTTTTAATAAATATTTTTGAAAAATTCTGAAATATTTATTGCTATTAGGGTACTTCTTTTTTCTCGGCGCGTTTAATTATATTTTTGCCCGTTTTCTTCAGAGTCTTTTATAATTGCTGAGAAATTTGCACTGTAATTGATTACTCGAACAACGTTGCTTCACGTTCCATTGATTATTACATTTGCAATGGAAACGTATTAATCAAGTACTCCGAGCTTTAAATTCCGGTTAACGGTTTTATGACAGACACAGCGAGGGCTACCCAGATTAGTAATACGTGACAATCGTCAAGGATACAAATGTACAATCAATTTTTCAGCTCACTTTGTCGCCTAAGCTTTTATGGTCACAATTACGTGGCTTCGCCAAACCGAGAAACGGTAACTTAAATATTTTCCGTGTAACGGGTACGCCAAAGTCATGACATGTTTTTAATTCAGGAATCAAGCGATTCGCAGAATAAACGATCTCGGCACTAATTGCGAACAACTGTATTATTTTGTCCGCCGAGCTGAACGGTACAATTTTCCACGATTTCATTTTTATTTTAAACGACTGCAATTGTTTATAATTTTTATTTAGGTTCGCAAGCGCAATTACCTTAATTGTAATTATCTTGACTGGAAGGTAAAAAAAATGTTTTCTGGTATAACGTTCTTGCCTTTTGCTTACGTCAAAAGAATTATAGGAAATTGTAGCAGATGTATGTAAAAGGTGGAATGAAATGTTTTAACTTATTTCTTTCATTATTTCTTATTAAAGAAATTTCCTCAATATATTCAGCATATCATTGAATTACAATTATAATTCGCTGGTATATTAAAATAAATTACGAAACTTATACAGTCATCATTTATTAATAACTTTATAGTTCATATTTGATGTTATCTTCGCAATTCAATAATTGACGTATACCAGAATAAGAAATGATTTCACTAATCGTATAAGAAACGTGCTTGGTACATTTTTTTAGCTGCCACTTATTTTCAACAGTGTATTTCAAGTAATTTTACAATTATTTTTTAACTCTCATTAAAATGAATTTCAGTCTCAAGAACCCTCGGAGCAATAACTTTGAAAACTTTTTGAAGTATTATTTGAATTGTCCCAATTTAACCAGTTCTCATCAAGCCTCCAGTCCGACTGCTTTGAGATATTTATCATCTATTTTCTGCGTGCGTTTACTTGGTCCAAATGTAGACTAAATTATGATCACGCGAGAAATGAACAAGAAAAAAAAAATATTAACACGCACTTGAGCGTATACGTGGGTAAATGAAATTTTACGACGCGGATGAATATTACATTCTCGAGCGCAAATAATCGATACACATAAGCGGGACGGTTTGTTCAAGCGCAATTACGAAAATTATTGCAGCTACTTTGCGAGGATCCCTCCATAAATTCTTAATGACATCGCGCCGCACGGAGATAAATATCTTTTCGCGTGATTTCGGAGCAGTAGCATTGTACCTGTTCCACTTGCTGAGGTAACGTTTGATCGATTGCGCAATGTTTTACCGCATGTACCTGGAGGCGAGGAAGTACATAAACGAAGATGAAATTCGATTTCAGAGAGGAGACTGGTTGATGTATCTGATGATGCATCTTGCAAGAGTGAAAGTGAGAAACGGAGTCGTTTGCGACGCATTCAGAATTCGTGGCTCAAATTTGTTGTTGCTACATTTCCTTCGTGGCGTTTTGCCTCGATACGAGGATAGATATGCCGAGTGAAATTTATTACTAGTTGCTGCTACATTTTATAATAAATCCGGGCTATTTGGCCACTTGTATACACAGAAAAATAAACCTGTTAACATTCCCAGAAAAATTGGATTCGAACCCCAAAATACAATTTATGAACATTCTTATAATAAATAATGAAAGAAATAATATAATGAAGCATTTATTCCAATAAATCTGTAAAAATTCCAATAAATTTATAGGTAAAAGTACTTTATTTTAGCAGTTATTTCATATTTTATTGTAAGTATGTTCATAAATTGTCTTCTGGGGTTGGAATCCAATTTTTTATGGTAAAATTAACTCTTTATTTTTCTACGCGAGGTATTCCTCAAAGATGTAACAAATTATTTTGCAAAAACCATTTAACTGTTATGTTTTTTTATAATTAAGTGTAATATATATTATAGTTCTAAAGTACTATTTATCAAACTTATTCAGCAAAATAGTATCTGCTTCGGCGAATACACTTAGGTTAAACAATTGAAATTACTTGTGACAGTTCAATCACTTCTATGTCCGGCACTTGAGGGAACAAATAAACACCAACTATTGTTTACTACGTTGTTAAGCTGTAGAATAGGTTTGTTTAAGTTGCATTCAATAAATAAGCATTCAATAAATAAGCAATTGAATAAAAACGGAATGTGGGGTGAATTGGGACAGATTTGGGTGTGTCTTAAGTCATCCGGTAAAAAACGTAAATTTTTCAAATTGCCATGAAATATATATACACTAAGAAAAATGTGACAGAAAAAATTACTGCTTTTAACTGTGTTTCAGATGTATATCCGTCTTTCTCTAAATATTACTGTTTTTTAAAAGTTAAGATACTAGTTTTGCATGTAATGTTTATAGATAAAACAGAAATTTTTCTTTTTAAAGAACAGTAATTTTTAGTGAAAGATGAATATGCATATGAACACAGTTAAAAACAGTAATTTTTTCTGTCACATTTTTCTCAGCACATATGATATAGGTCAAGTTATCATATGTACTAGTTTTAACCAACTATTCACATGGTCAAAGTGAAGTACTTGCTTCTTTTTGTCACAATACTACCACACACATGGTTATAGAATCTAAGTTTTTTTCAGTAAATAAAATTGTAAAGATTTTTCAACTTATTAAATTGTTATTAATAATATTATTCTTCCCTTAGAACACTAAGTTTTACCCTTAGAGTTTTAATATTTATTCCATTAAACCAATTTTTTCTAATACTTTTTTAAATACTATATTACATTATAGGCAATACTATAAATGCACAAATATCCCAGATTTATTATAAAAAATATTAACAACTATTAATAAATCTCTCTTATTATACATCCATGGCAGAGAAATAATTGACCGCGACAATTTCGTTAAACATATACCAGCAGCATTTTTTCGTTTCGGTAATGCACAAGAAATTTTGTCGGTATGCCGAGATTGCCAATCGATTCGCAACGGGAGTAATTAGATGTTTGCAATTAAAAAGTTGTATGGAAAAAAGCTGACGCATTTTGGGGCCTTTTTCAAAGTTCATTTTTTGTACGCATTTTGTACAACGTAGATCTTGAGCGACGAGACTGACAATTATGAGAGATAATAGTTTAATAAAGGAAATGGCAAATTACAAGTTTTAATTATAAGTTGTAAGAGTCTGAGTTGAGAAATGGAATTTTTAAGTTAGAACCGCGCATTAGCGCATTCTTTATTACATGTAAAGTTGAATTTCATTATGGATTGAAGGTTATTCCCGAGTAGGAACTGTAAGAATATCAAATAGTTTCATAATACGACTTTTGTTGCATGTGTTGAACTTCAATATTAGTTTTTATAATGTCATCAAACATCGGGGATAAAAATAATTGTTTTTTGAGACTTTGACTGGTTTAGAAATAATCTTGATACAAATTATTTTGTTTGTATAAATATCTATTTCAATTATGTACGAATATTTAATGTGGAATGAAATTTAACGTTTGTTTGATGTAATTAAAATTTTGAATCGGAAATTATTAATTCCAAAATTGGGTCAATATTAGGACAGGGGGATGTTAAAAAATAAATACAAATTACAATGTAATTGACTATATACATATTAATTCTGATTTATTTAAAAATAAATCGAATTTTTTTACTAGGAAAGAATGGGATTTGTTACGCCAAGAGAGCGTTTACGCAAAAAGGTATTGCACTAAGGGAAATTCGAGTGCAACAGTTTGTTTGTGTTTGTTGGCAACATTTCCCACATTCTTTCCCCTTGGTACCATTAACGTGATTAAACATTTAAGTTAAATTTGTTTTTCATTTCTTAATAGAGTCATATTTTTGTGTAGAATATTTATGGGAAAAAAAGCACAATTCTATTATACTAGCTCATTAGAATTTAATATTGATTTAAACCGAAGTTTCGTATTTCCCAAAATTGTAACTGACTCAATTAATTTATTTTTTTTCAGATTGGACATTGGATGTTATTCAACTATCGGATTTAAGTGATTCAAATAACCACATCGCAGAAGCATACATTACACCTGGACTGGAAAGCAGGTGAGTATTTTACTTATAAATAAATATAATGTATAAAAATTACATGTACAAAAATATGCTTATCTAATGCTAATTTGGGGGGCAAACGAAATCTACATATCCAGCCTAGTTTAGATTGATAGGTAGATAAATAAATTTAATTTCTTGATTGAATTAAAAATTATTTAGGCTACATTTGCGTATGTGATGTTGTCCTTGGCAAAGACCCAACTACGCGGGAGGGAAAAGATGTAATGAAATTTACCATTATCATTAGTAAAGTGGATATGAACCTGAAAAGTGCAACAAATTACTATCTTAAGATAGTAAAAAGTTGACAGATAGCATGTTGACAACTATTGACAACTTTCAAACGTTAATTGTCAACAAACTGATACATTTTGATAATTTAAGACAGTAATTTTAACTTAAAATAGTAACTGTTTCAAATATATGTCCACTTTATTAACAATATTAATAAATTTTATGAGACCTTACCTTTTACTGTATAAATCATGTTATACCTAGGTCCTTGCAAGGAAGATCATTACATTCTTACATTCCAGCCAATAAAATATCAGTAGAGTTGTTAATAATATTTTTTAATTTGATTCAAAATTTAACATTAACGCGCTATTCTTATATTTCCGTTAAAAATGAGCAAAATAGATATTAAATAACGTGGATTTAGCTACCGTGATTATCCGAAAGCAATACGTTATTTCACTTCCATCTTCTTGCTAATGGCTTTGCAAATGAATGAAGGAGAATTATAAAACATTTCCTTGAGCTTTGCCGCGACTTTTCTCATATTTACTACTCGTGACGTAATGATGCAAAAATAGGCGGGATTGAAATAGTATAAGAGAATGAAGAAGGTGACGAAGGTTGATGACACTTTGCGGTGGACACTTCACGGAGGTTTGCATGTGCGCGAACGTCAGCGCTTGCATATTAAACAGCGCGTTGCTAAATTCTTTTCTTTGAAACTGTTTTTTTCTTTACTCGTCATTTTTTCCCCGCCTCCTGACACTTGCCATTTCTTTTTATCGTTCCATCTTCCTGCGGTACATTCATAAACGTCTGCCTTAATGCATGCAAAAATTTCTGCCATTATGCGTCAGCCGATTTAATATCGCCATTTGATTAAATGCTCAAAGAGTTATGAGGGCCAATTAAATGTGGCCATTTAGTGGCTAATTTCGAAGCGAAAGTTGAAGATTTTATAGAATTTGGTTGAAAGTACCGTACCAGAATTGAGTCCCGTAGGTCAACTCTGACAATGCCCTATATAGTATTTTTTGAAAATCACTCTGGACACTTTGTTTACCTAAATTGCTTTGAGTAAATTGTTATCGACACTCTTGAACGTATTTCATTTATATGTCTGTTATAATAAAAATTACTATACCTTCCGGCGTTGGAGGGATATTTCCTACTGTGTCTGCTATTTTACCATACCATTGCAGTAAAATTTTATGTATGACATAGTAAAATTTTTTATACGATCTAGTAAAGTTGCCACGGTTTATGGTAATTATTATCATACTAAATATAACATTTTACTATTTCATACATAAAATTTTGCTGCAATGGTATGGTAAATTAACAGATACTGTAGACAATATCCCTCCAACGCCAGGAGGTATAATAATTTTTATTATAATTTTCTTCTTAGTGTGTTTCGACGTGGATCTGGAAATGAGATTTTATTGTTATCACCAATCACGTATCTTTGCAGAATTTGGAGTAGCTTGCTTCATTAGAACCGAAGGTACATACCATAAAGTATGTGCCTGCAGTTTGTTTGCATTTTCGTTTATTCCAAACGTTTAGAACTTCAGTCACATCTTTTAAGCGTATCCCAATTCGCAAACCTTGTCCTTATTGTTATATACTTGGGTCTTCATTGAAAATACGAAGCGGCTTCGGGCCGGCGATCTTAATCAAGCTTAATTTCAGTTTCGGAATACAAAAGGCAACATTCGCATTTGCCATTGAGAAATAATAAATTATATACAAATTATTTAACTGTCGTGTAAATTACATAAAATTCTTTTTATGTTAAAATGTGGTTAATGGCTTATAAATAATACAAAACGGTAGCTGTAATAAAATGTGAAAATTGAGGCTTTAGCGTTACTTTATGTAATATTTAAGTTGCGTCACTTGCAATAATTCGGTGTCTTCTTGTGCTAGAACCTAAATGAATTAGCATTGTTCGAATTGTTGAATTTTGTAAATTCTTCTGTGTAATTGGAGTTATTAAATTCTTCCTTGATAAGTACAATTGTATGATCAGAAATAGCTAGTGTAATTTATTTTTAGTAAACGAATCTTCTTCTGTGTTTACTGAAATTTCATTTACGAAAACTTATATGAAATCATTCCAGAGACCATATACCATTAAATGTTCAAGACCTTGAAAAGTGAAATATTTCAAACCTTAAATAGTAAATGTAGAATGAACTTGAAATATCAGTTTAAATATTAGATTACCATTTGTTTATAAAACACTGTAAGTCCATTTCAAGTTCTTATATTAAACGTCTGCTTTATTTTGAGAAATCTGAAAATTAAGCCATTTATAGCATTTTATACATCAGATTCTCAATAACAGGTAAAATTCGGAGTTTTTTTTAATTCTAAATTGAAGATTATTTTTTAAATCCATTTTAATAAATATATCTCGAGATGTACGATGTTAAACATGTTAAGGTGTTTTGTGCACTTTCTTAAATTTAACTTTTGACATATTGAATGAAAGTGACTAATGATGTGCTCGTCCTAGAATTTTCTGCTACAAATTTTCTGCTAGTTTCACGCTCATTAATTGTAACTCAATTTCAAATTAGTAGTGAGAAAAGCAGAACAGTATTTTTCAATCAATCTAGTTAATAAATTTATTTTGGTTGATTACAATTGAACAAAAAAAACTTGCTTCTCTAAGTATGAAAGTTGGTTCTATTAACTGCAATATCTATTGGATATATAATAGCTTTGAGGTACAGATCGACAATTAAATTTATCATTCATAATTAAATAATTTTAAACGAAATAAATATTTTATATTTTATGATATAAGCAAGACCATTATATTTTAATAGCACGTCTGTAAGATGTAGTTACGCAGTTGCTCTTATAAAAATAACACAAATTAGTATGCTTCGAAAACACGGTATAATTTAAGATAAAATGATTTATATTTCTTACATTTGGCAATAATAATTCATTGTGCAAGTCTGTTCGCTGAAAAAACTTCATTAATACATGTTATATTATATTTTCATATTTACGTGTTTAGATTGCAAATTTTTTATGACACTTTATTAAGTAGTTGTAATGTTTTTTTTTTATCAGCCAATAGTAAACTAGTTTTTATAAAAACATTATGAAATTATTATTGCATGATTAATTGCAATTCCTCTTTTAATAAAAATGTTATATTTGGTTTTAAATCATTTTCATTAAAAAAAAACAAGAATTTAAAAAAATTTTATTTCAGTTCAATTTTGTTATTTTAAGAATGGTACAAAATAAATTTTAACTGTTTGATGCAATTAATTTTATTTTTACACATTTTTTTTAATTATAGAATGGTACATTCCAAAATTGTTAAATTAGTAATTTGTATATTCGATGACGTATGATTAATGTAATTGTTTTTATTAGCTTATTTTCTAGACTATGTAATTTACATATGTATACACATAATATTGAATTCAAAATCAGTACATATGAGAAAAATCGTTTATTATCCTTTTTTTCTCTGAAGTAACAATCATCATATCGAATTAAAAATCCTGAATGATTAGTCATTAATTTAATTCAACAACTCACATCGCATAAAATTTATATCCGTCAGCGGTTCTAACAAATGCAACTCAATTCAAGTGATATAATTGATTGATTAACAACTCGGAAATTGATACTTCATCATTATGATTAATCGAAACAAAACATTAATTTATATATTCATAAAACATTTCTCCTCTTTCAACACATCCAATAAAATATTCTGCGAATTAAATTAATCATTCGGGTAAAACAGCTTTTATTTTTTTGCTCTCTCCATATAAAATTTCTTATTTTACTTCAAGACAAAATTCGAACTCGTTGAAAGAAATTCCTCTCGTTTGAACGTGGAGTATCGAGGTTGCTGAAAGCGCCAACTGTATCGTCCCCGAGATTGTGCATCTCAAGTAACTCGTAATGTTTGCATAACTGCAATTGGTGACCGGTTAAGATCGCCGGTGTATTACAGGTGCATAAATAATCGAGCGTAAGATGCCTGACATTTTCTT
Organism: Leptoteleia sp. ZL-2020; assembly: GCA_022817305.1. Classification (NCBI taxonomy): domain Eukaryota; kingdom Metazoa; phylum Arthropoda; class Insecta; order Hymenoptera; family Scelionidae; genus Leptoteleia; species Leptoteleia sp. ZL-2020. The sequence goes on along the minus strand of JABFPN010001464.1, from coordinate 377 downwards.
TCATCGCCTCGCACACATTGTTAACTTCTCTCCGGCGTCCATTGTGCGCCACGAATAATTAACAGATGGGGCAGTGCAGCAGACGCACTTTGGCGACGGTGCACCACCAGAGATATTTATTACAAGTCGCTACTTTATTAAAAGCACCATCTAGATAGCAGAAATAGATAGTTGAAAACAGATAGTACACTGAGAAAAATATAACAGAAAAAATTACTGTTTTTAACTGTATTTGAGCCACATGTCCGTATTTTGATAAAAATTACCGTTTTTAAACAGGAAAAATTTCGGTTTTATCTAGAAATATGACATTTAAAACTAGTGTATTTGCTTCTAAAGAACAGTAATTTTTATTAAAAGACGGACATGTGGCTCAA
>JABFPN010001463.1:0-29038 GCA_022817305.1 Leptoteleia sp. ZL-2020 | reverse complement strand
AAAGTTAAATTTTTTAAACAATTTATTTTTTTATAAGAATGTACATGTTTTTATAATACACTGAGAAAAAAGTTGGGATAAAAATTATTATACTAAATGTAGAAATGGGGACAAATTACAATTCTTGATTCAATTCATATTTAATAACGAACGAAACCTCCGCCGGTCGATTGGACAAGTCATTTTGCATTTGGGGTTTTCTTATTTATGTTTTTATATCTGGGTCAGAGCCAGTGACGTGTCATCGGCTACAATTATTTTGTGACTGCTTTGTGTAACTTGTGCGGTGCAATCAAAGTAAAAAAAAAAAAAGTGCGCGAACTAGGACAATGAATGTCATAAAACGTTTTTGAAGCACCTAATTACGTTTTAAAAGTTCAGCTCGTGTTGATGCAATTAAAGTATATTTCATGAAATAAAACTTTTTGCGATATTCATTTTTGAAATTTTACTCCTCCTAAGGGTACGATACAAAAATTGATATATTTCAACGTACGAGAGTTACCAGTTCCAAAAAAAGAAATGATACGTGCAAAATGACGAAGTAATAAATTGTTTAAGTTGCAAGTTCAACTTATTTTAAAATAAAATATTGATTAATGCGCCACTTAAATAAAAGCGTCAACTCTTAGACCATTACACTAGGAGAAAAAAGTATAATTTTTTTATAAAAAGTTTGGCATTATACTTACAGAATACCATTATATGGAAAACTAATTGAAAACAAAACTGTTCAATAATTGGTTTATGAACGACATAGGAAATAGGTTAGCCGCATTGATGAATAGCGACATCGAACGGACAAAACATAAAATAAAATGTTTCTCAGAAATTGTAATTCCGTTTATTAAAATTTGTAATTCCTGGTTTCTTAATTTTTAATATTCTTTTCTCTTCGTGTACGGTGACGCGTTCTCTTAATTTTCCATTGAGAAATAAATCTACGAAATGCTTAATTAGACATTTTTGGAATACTACCACATAAATATCACCAAATATGAAACTGAGGATAAGGAAATGCTTGCTTTAATGTTTGAACTATGTTTATAAAACAAAATTTAACTAACATCCATACACTGAGTGCAAAGGAAGTATTACATCAACGGTAAAAGAAATTGAAATCATAATGTTTTAAATTTTCGTATACGCAGAAAAATAAAGAGTTAATATTACCATAAAAAAATTGCATTCCAACCCAGAAAACAACTTATGAATATACTTATAATAAAACATGAAATAAATGCTAAAATAAAGTACTTTTTCCTATAAAATTATTGGAATAAATGATTTATTATAGTATTTCTTTCATAATTTATCATAAGAATGTGCATAAATTGTCTTTTGGGGTTCGAATTCAATTCTTTATGGGAATATAACCTGTTTTATTTTTCAATATAATGCATTGTATAAATGATGTATAAATAATTACTGTAATTAAATAATTGTTATTACTATAATTAAATAATTGATAATAACTAAGTTACAAATAATTAATTAATAATCGTTTTTAATTTATATTACATTTACACTTTTAATACATTTTTTATTTAATTATCTATTTTAATTTAACTAACTTAAATTCCACAAAACTTCTATATTATTAGCGTCGAACATCATAAACCTTAAAAAGTACAAGAATATTGACCAACTTTATATTAGAATTTGTTAAATATTTTATGTAGAAAATTGGAAGAAAAAAAAGATATTTTAATTAATAATACGGTTTTTAAAAATCAAGTATAAAATATTAACGTTGATTCAACCCAGAATCAAGGATACGTAAACGTTACCAGAATGTTAAGCAGTCAAGGTTTATACAACCTCGCCTTCATGTTAATTTTAATATCCCCGAGTACTTGATTCGCTGTTCTTCAAGTATGAAACTTTTAATGTTAATTCCAACGAATTAATTAATATTAATGTTCATAGGAAATGAAATTTGGGGGTTCAGATAATAACTTCCAGGGGGAAAAAAATGACTATACCATATAACAACGTTTTGTTGTGGTGTTTTAATAAATTGATAGTCGAAAGAGTACAAGATTTGTACAATTTATTAGTGTTCAGTATAGTAAAAATTTTAAGACATTTACCAATACTTGCTTAGTAATAATGATCCATAAAATGATGTTAGGTCAGTGTTGTTATAAGATATAATAACTTTCGTTCCAACTTTTTTCTTCATAAATGTATTTGATTATTATATTTTGATTAAATTAACAAAACAATTTTATTACTTAAATACCCTAAAAAAATATGTTTTCACAATTTCATATAAGGAAATAAGAAATTTATAGATGGACATATATGTTTTTCCTTAATCCATACACGGTCATATATTGGTGATATATGGCAGTAATTGATTTCCATATAAGGAAATTATTAAAAGCATATATGGCTAAAATATTGTATCAATTATTGCCATATATCGACCATATATGGCCATATATGGATTAAGGAAAAACATGTCCATATATGAATTTCTTATTTCCTTATATGAAATTGTTAAAACATATATTAACCATATATGGACCATATATAGACCATATATAAACCATATATGTTTCATTTTTACCAGAGTAATGATTGAATCTTGAAATTTTTTTCAAATTTCTTTAAACCTTTAGAGAATATTCGGATGTATGAATGTATAGTTAAATTTTGTTTGAAAAAGTATAATGACAATGACAATGATGATTTGCACTGATCAATAAGCGTAAAAGAAGTTTAAAGAATATCAAGTATAAAATTAATACTAACGATACGCTCGTGATTTAGCTACAATGTAGAGGCATTATCATTATTTTCTAACGCTCGTATTTCATTGCATGTCATTAATATCCCATTTGTCATGTATGCAAATGTGTTTACATATATATCAATTATGCGAAAGCGAGATAAGACCGAATATTAACGGTTAGCGTTAGTTTGGTTACCGGCGTGTCTCGCGAAACGTCACGTCTTCCCTCAGGTACCAACGACGCACACGGCCGCGCCAATAATTAAAACATCGCGCATAAATCAATCGGCGATTTGAGCGGCCGACTACGAATGGCAGCGCGACACTCCGCAATCTTGAAATAATTATTGAAATTAAAGCAAATAGCGCGCCAATTAGCCGGCATCGAGCGCGTATCCCCCCTACTCCACGACCCCTCAGCCCCCCACCACTCCGACGATTAAACAAAAGCAACCGTAATAACTGCGCCGGATGAATTACGCTTAATATATAATTACACGTAACAAATGCAACGGCACGGCCCAAAATAGATTATCGATCGGGTTGCGAAAATAAAGCGTCCTTTTGCCATTTGAACGTAATTGCGAGCCGTAAATTTATCGCAAACATCCGGGCAAAGGAGCGCGTACCGAGTGCAACGTACACAATTCGTAACGAAATCAAACGCAAGTCTTTAACTCGCGCCAATAAAATCCGGCCATTTAATGCCCGAGTCACATCATTGTATAGGCAAACTTTATTTCCTCGGCAAATAACTTCGATCCTTAATAATTAACGAGCGTTTACGTTTCAGCGCAACGAACGTAAAGCAAACCCCACTTGGCGCAGCGACAGTTCTTGCGATAGATTTCGCTCCCGGCAAAAATATATTATATCAATCTATCACGTGATCCGTGCATATTTAATATCATATTTAATATCAACAACCGTCGCTCCCTTTACGACCTCATTTTCCGCCCACGGCTAAACCCCTTTTACAGTTCAATATTAATGAAATATAATATTGTATAAACTTTGGTAAAAATGTAACATATATAGTCCATACGTGTGTCAACGGTGTGCTTCCTTTATCCATATGTGGCTATATATAACTATACATGGTCGATATGTGTCGATAATTGATATAATATTCTAGCCGTATATGGTTTCAATAATTTTCTTATATTGAAATCAATTATTATCACCTTACTAAAAATGAAACATATATGGTCTATATATGGTCCATACATGGTCCATATATGGTTCATACATGTTTTAACAATTTCATATAAGGATATAAGAAATTCATATATAGACATGTTTTTCCTTAATCCATATATGGCCATATATGGTCGATATATGACAATAATTGATATAATATTCTAGCCGTATATGGTTTCAATAATTTTCTTATATTGAAATAAATTATTATCACTCTACTAAAAATGAAACATATATGGCCTATATATGATCCATATACGGTCCATATATGGTTCATATATGTTTTAACAATTTCATATAAGGAAATAAGGAATTCATGTATCACCCATATATGACCATGTATGGATTAAGGAAAAACATATATGTCCATATATGAATACTATCTATATATGAATAATGAGATATGAATAATCCATATATGAATCATTTTTTCCTTACATGAAATTGTTAAAACATATATGGACATATATGGAGATATGTTCCATTTTTACTACGACATATATTATCCACGTATGACCATATCTGGCCATACACGAAAGAATCTCAAAAATTTACATAATACAGTAAAATTGTTTCAACTTTTTAGTACCATAATGACATATTATTTGCCTCAGTGTATAGTTTCTTCATTAAATTATAAAATAATAAATCTCTTCAAATATTTCTTCTTTTGTAACCTTTCTCCGAATTAAATAAAAGCTTCACATGAATATATATTAGGTTATAAAATAAATATGTCTCACTTTTAGTACTAGAATGCTTTTTCAGTAACAATCGAAACACTCGCAAACTTATTTGCATATCTTGGATTATTATGGACACGTCAGTCGTAAATGAATTTTGGCCAAATCGGGTCAAGGAGAGTGCTCTGTACATCGCTTAATTCATCAACGCAAATTTCTCGCAATTTCATGTTGAAATAAAAATCTGATACATTTTAACCGTCTGTTTGAGTTTCGCGTTTCTTCGAGTTCGATCAAGTACAAACACGAGCAAAACGTTAAAATAAAACTGGGAAAAGGAAATAAAGCGAAGGCAAGAAATAAAATGAAATAAAATAGTGGCTATTATTGGGAAACGCAACTTTTGACATGTCGCTGATATCACACGAATGTCCAAAAAAAAAAGGGGACCGTACGTTGTATAGATGCTTATCGACCTAACTATTTCTGCGGAGATACAATGAACCCTCTATTTACGTCACCCAAGAGCAAGCGGTAGTTCGCTCCTTTGTTCGCCTCGACAATTGTTGAACAATTATCATTTTTCAACTTATTTAACGTTGACGTTAATGCTTTATGTAATGATTGTCGTTTGAATTCTATTGCCAGTTCAAAATGCTTCCTGGGAAATAAATTTCCAGCCGAATAACCGGCAATTTAAGTTTGAAATTCGAGAAATATTTGCTTCACAATTCTTCCTTTCTTTATTCCACCTTATTAACATAATATTTTTTTTTCTCTCTCTCTCTCTTTGACTTTGGCTGCTACCCCTTTTCGGCTCACTCTTACAAACCATTCAAGAACACTTTAACCGTCGACGATATTATTTTCTTTATTGTTTTAAATATGATTGCTTTTGCTCGCTACTATTCTGTGAAATTCAAGAAAAGTTAACGAAATGCAATTGCACAAGCAACCAATAAATTTGCTTCTTTTCATCCGACAATAAAGTTGATACGGATACGTTCGCGTGCGCGATATTTGAATGGAAAGGAAGAAGTTTTAACAATAGTCTTTCGAATAACAAAATTGAAAGCTGAGACAAAATCGTATAAAAAATGGATTGTTTGGAAATAGAAATATTTTCTATGATAGCCATATTTATACACTGAGATTACAAGTTTGAATAAATTGTAAGTTTTTCATTGTATTTTGAGAACATGAACAAAGTTCATAATATTTCCTGTCCTTTATGAATACATTTTGTGATTTTTGATTGTACTTTTGTAGATTTATCCATTATCCCCTCAAAATGCAAAAAAAGATCTTCAAAATTTTTTCTCTCAATGTAACAATTAAGTCTTTTGTGCTGTAAAATAAAATAAAAAGAATATTTTTTATTAATGTCATATTTAAAAAAGAATTTTTTCAACGTGTTTTCCCTCAGTGCAACAATTAAGTCTTTTATGCAATAAAATAAAATAATTATCTTTTATTAATATCATTTTTCCAATATTCATAGAAAAAGCATTTAGGAATTATTACGACTCGTGGGCATTTATGTCAAAAAATGTAGCTTAAACACGCGACGCTTAAAGCACCCTGACGAAAATATAGGAATAATTTCAATTAGCATACGTACATACTTTTTTAAATGATAATCTTTTAGCGTATATAATGTATCCAACGGTTGATTAATGCGGCAAAATGTTTACTGAAGATAACAGTAAATTAGCGCGTCAAAATAAAAATACTTGATTACGTATTCATAAGTATTATAAAAGTAATGATTATATTTTAATTTTATATACTTATACATCTATTGACATTAAAAACTGAATGTCACTGTGAATATCTGAAAAGCTCTGACAAAGTCTGTAAAGTTCCAATGTTAACATACTGAGAAAAAAAGTCAAGCTTAATTTTCGTGATGACTAGAATTCTGGTTTAATTAACCATATTTGTAATGACAGAAACATTTTTCTCCATGTAACTGGAACCAAAAACTTATAGTATTCACAAAAATTAACTATGTATATAATTAATATGGCTATACTTTTTTTCAATGCAGCTTTTCAGGGATATTCAGTTTTTCAAACTAGTTCAGATTTCATTTCCATAAGGGTTGTATTTCTCTTAGTGCAGAATTAATTTTATATCCTGTAAACATGAATTGATATTAAGATAACATTTTTTTTCAAGTACAACTCTATATGCAAGGGTATTTACAATAATAAATAAACAACTTTAACACATTACTTAACTTTTAAGCTCTAATTTTCATTAATATGAATAAACAAAAAACCTTAAAAAAAGATGGAAAGTCCTTCTTTCTAAAAAAAATTCCATAAAAAATCTTTATAAAGACCTACTTTTCAAAAAAAATCTTATTAAATTCTAATAAATAGTTACACTCCTCATTTAAATAAAAGAGAAGGATTAAACTCGGTTCATAATTTGTATTTTTAAATAATTATAATTTGTAATGCGATATGAATAAAGTACATATAAACTATAAACTTTAAAATAATATAAAAATCAATGTTAAACTAATGTACATTATAATAATATAAATAATAAATTATGTTATATTTAAGTTATTTAACCTTTCCCGATCTATTATCGTAATTTATTCAACTTTTTTTTTCTTCACGTATACATATAATAATTTAATTAGAGCCATAAATCAATTTAATGTAAGGTTTCTAAAGCGTTCGTATGAAGATTGTTTTATGAGACAAGATCAGTTTAGTTATTCTCGAATTTTTAGGTCACTTTTAATTACAATTGCAAGGTCTAATTATAGTTTATTAAGGAAGAAAAAGTAAATTTTATATCTTTTAAGATTTAATATGTCCCTCGTAAAACAAACCTCTGATATTTGAAATAATGATTTATTACTCAGAGTATTATTAACTATTAGTAAAAGTATTAGTTTGTACATTAATATATTCTAACCAGATTATTTTATAATTTCCCCTAGCATATGATTAAAAAATTACTGTTTTTAAAATTTTTATATAAATTTTCCAATTTATATTTATAAATTTACTTAACACAATTGAAATTTATAATTAAAACATTGTCATTTAATTCTCACCCTAGTATATATCACAACTATTATACATCTAAAACGGTGGGAGCTATTTAAATTTCTGACTTAATAACAAAAATAAAGCACCTGAATGTTTTCATTTAATTATATTTATAATTACATACCCTCATCCGGAATTATTGAAATTAAGACAGTCCACTACGCTTCGAGGGCAGAAATTACACGTTAAAGTAACGCTTATTCATTCTAAAATGAATAGAAGTGAAAAGAAAGAAGGTGCAAATATGTCCGTGTAATTAAAAATGCAAGTTTATACGTAAATTGCAAGGACTCGAATAAAAAACTTTGATAATCTGTCATCGACTCTAGATTAATATAATATGCATAAGCAGTGCTAACGAAATGTTTATATAAATTGCGTCGCACTTATTTCCCCAGCAAATTGACAAATTGCAACCTGTCAAACTCGAACGCCAAAACAATTAAACGAGATTGTCAAAATTTGAAACGCTCCTGGTTACTTACAAATAGAGGATAGTCGTCAAATCCATTCAATTTAACGATGTTACGTGTACAACTGATACACACCAACTATTAATGTACCAGTAGCCATACTCGCGCAACGTATGACCGTAACTATGACAACATTATCGCAAACTGTTGAGAAACAGTGTTAATACGTGTTACACGATGAATTCGTCGGATTTTGCTGCATACACACCTTTAACAAAAATATTACATTAAATTTTAACCGTTAACTTTTTCTCCATAATTTTAAAATAGTTAACTGTTGCACATAAGAAATATGCTCATATTATGTTATTATGAAATATTCTAATGTCTAATTTTTATTTTGTTTTGATCAAAAAATGAAACTTTTTACAAAATTTTATAACATGTAAATATACTTTTTTAATATAAATTTCATCAAATTGGATCGTGTGACATTAAAAATGTCAATGCTTCCTCAATGCGATTTTTATTATTTTCGGGCATTTACATCTTTAGTAAATAAAGCTATTAATTCCATGATATTGTGAAAATATGGTCTAACTCCTAATAGGGCTTAATATTAATTAATATCACTTGTACGTACTGGTATTATTATTTTAATATTATAGAAATATGTCTGCAATATTAAGTAATATTAATGAATATCAAATTTAACAGTGCAGGCATATCAACCCTAGTAATACGAGAAATATATTGCAAATATATGGAAATGAACATACAGTTAATAATATCTTGAATGCATAGTCTATAATATATTGCTCATACATTATGAATGTATTAGAAATATATGAAAATATGAAAAATCTCTACAAATTTTCTTTTTACTTTACCTTACAAGCCATGTAATTACGTATGTCTGAATGACGAATACGAACACTTTACACTTTGTCATTCGTGCTAAGGGGAAAAAATACGTTTTATGATTCACGGTCAAAAAGCATTGTCTCGACATAAGATAAATACGTAACATTAACATGGTGTATTGCGTTGGCCTAATGGTGCACCTTCTTTTGTTTTACCGAAATTAAAAGACTGTTTTACCGACGGAGCACAGTTTACTGTATTTACAGCATAATCCTTACTAGTTCACCATTAGCGCGTTTCATTGGCAGGTTCTTTCAAGTTCCGTTTATCTGTAACCTAAAGGGAACCAATCTGAATATTTTATATAGGGTGTATACTGTGCACTTATTTAATAAAATAAAATGATTTAAAAATTATTTAGTAAAATAAGTTTTACAATGTACATTATATATTAAATATTTAGGTAGGTTCCCTTTAGGTTACGAACCAACGAAACGAGTCACTTCTTACTTTCAATTCAAAATTGTTTTATGTTACTAGAATAAATGTTGCGCACCTGTAAGGTACGCTACCATTAAACTTTTTTCTTATAAGCACGATAAATTATTTAATTTATTAAAATTTTTTGTTTAAAAATCCGTTCATACGAATAATTCATTTTCTCTTAACATTTATATTTGGCGGGGATGCGCGCGCCTTTTATCTAAGAACTGCAACTTCACGTTGAGCTTTACTTTGAATGAAAATATAATTGGAATGTATATTTCATTACTTTGAATGAAAATATAATATACAAGTTGAATTAAAATTTCTTAAATTTCAATTAATTACTCAATTGAGTTTATTACTTCATTATCAACTGGAATCATTTATTGCAATATTATACGTATTTTGTTAATTGATTGGAAGTATGTTAAAATACATTGAAATACTGATTCTTCTTAAAAATGATTTTCATTGTATTTATAATAATTTATTCATTAGACACATATAAATAATAGTAAATTTTTAAAGTGTATAATTATTGCTCAAAACTAACGCTGCAATATCATTAGTTATTTAAATGTGATTTTAAATAAATAACAAATGAGATTGCAGTATTAGTTTTTAGAATTATATAATATAATTTTCTCCTGGGACTGAAATTGACTTCTTTCTTTTCGCTTACTTTTAATATAGATACTTTTTCTTGTATTGCACAATTATGTACTACTATTACTGCCCTCTAATAGTTTCCGTTTGCTTATAAAATAATACAACTATTACTGCAACAACATCCTTACTGTTTGGTTTAACGCTTTGAAGTTGGCACCACATCGCAAATGTCAAAAGACAAAAGACCGGTGTAAAGAAAACAGTACAACGCATGATAAATATAAATGTCAAGTAAATATTGATTTTCGTGTCAAGACGATTTCGTATAATTAAACATGACACAGGTAACAAAAAGGAATAAAAAAGATGCTTCGAAAGATAAAAACAAAGAAGACAACACCGAGAAAGACAAAGTAGAGGAAGTGAAACCGTAAGTTATTGACTGTGCTACTTTTACTTTGTCTCCAAAATAATATCTTGTGTGTCTATCAATGTTTATTAAATGCACATTCGTAGTTAAATGTTATCAGGTTTTTTAAATAACAGGTCTTATACATAATTTCATGAAATCTTAACAAATGTAAGGTTAAGAATAGCTATACTTTACAAATGATTATTGTTGAATTAAATATTAGTTTATTATAATTTAATACAATAAAATTCTAGTGAAAATTAATTATGATAATTGATATTATGGGCAATTTGCAATTTTGTTTAAAATATAAGAATAAATCAATAAGTGAAATCATTTAACCTACAGAATTGATCGGAGAGAAGTTGATTATTTTTAGCATAAAATATTACTGCACGACATAAATTTATTGCAAACAAATTTGAAAATAAAAACTAATAAAGATGAATAATTTCCTATTGATTCTAATTAAATTTTGCATGGAAACTGAAGGAAATAGAAAACACTTATTGTTAATTGCTTTCTATTATATTAATAATGTTTCTGTAATTTATTGTAGGAAATAAAATGCAAAAACTCTAGATAAATGTTATTTTTTTCATAATAATATCATTTAATATATTTAAAAATGATAAAATTAAACTAAACACTATTCGACAATATCATTATCAATTTATTAATATAATGCAAATCTTTATTTTAAATTTGAATTATACTTTTCTTGTATATTGAGTGTTAAGTTTTAATACTTACATTTTTATTCCATTATTAAAAACAATTTATTATTTCTAATTAACATGATGAAATATAATATTTTTAAAAATAAGCATAAATAATAAGAATATTGATTATTTTAACTGCTTTTAATTTCCACGTGTCAAAATTATTTGATTGCTTTTAATTGTTTTCCTATTTTCTTATATTTGCACACTTTTTTTTAGCTATATTAAGTAAATGAGTGAAGACAATTTCATAATACATGAAAATACACTTTTACAGTAAATTTGGACCAGCTCTGAAATTTCCCCATCAAAGAATATGGTCTAGGTGTGTTTTAATAATTGGAGTAATGATTATTGTTTGGTATAATAATAAAAACTCAAAGGAGACTGTATTTGCCAGACAAAAGGATGTGTTGTTAAGTCGTAGTCAAAATCTAGAATGTTCAGAAGAATTAAAAACTGAACTGAATGTCTTTTCAGAATGTAAGCCTGAGAATTGTGGCAGAGTAGTTACAGATAAATTAGTGACTAATTCTGAAGCTGAAGTGTTATTTAAAGTAGCAAAGAATGTATTTAAATTAGGTAATTCTGATGGTGGAGTTAGTATACTGGATCTGCATTCGGGTGCTCTTAGTATGGGCGATGGTTTTGTTAATATATTTCATTTAGAAGAATCAAATACAATTATGAACAGTGCTGATTTTGCAATATATAAGTTAGTACAATTATGTGTTATTATAAATAAATGCTGTTTATTTATGGTTATTTATAATTTTATATAATTATTAATCTTTTACAGGGTTGTAAAAACAAAAATTCAACACGCCATAGCCCATCACTTTGGAGTTAGTGCTGACAAAATTTTTTTAACACAACCAACTTTTTTTTCAAAAATAACTAATACGGATTCGAAAAGAATAAATGATGAGTATTGGCACTCTCATGTTGATAAGGTATAAAAATTAATATTTAATTCAATATGAGAGTAAATATTTAATATTGTGTAATTTAATTTATATATAACAGTGTAAGAAGGTAATAGCCACAATTATTTTACATTTGTATTGGCAAATTTTTTTTCTTAAGACTTAGTTTTTTTTTACCTGTACATTAAATTTAATATCAATGTAAAATGTAATAATAAATATATATTTAATTAATATTTTTTATGTTATAGAAAACTTATAAATCATTTCACTATACATCAATTTTGTATTTAAATGATTATGGCCGAGATTTTCAAGGCGGAAGATTTATTTTCCTAGACAAAAATTCTAATTCAACAATCGAACCACGGAAAGGTAACAAATGTTTTTTTAACATAACTATCATAAATTCTTTAATTTATTAAAATGTTTTGCTTAAAAATCCGTTCGTACAATAATTCATTTTCTCTTGACATTCATATTTGGCGCGGATGCGCGCACATTTTATCTAACAATTGCAACTTTATGTTGAGCTTTACTTTTTAAGAATGGGAAAAGAATGAAAAATTTTATCTATATTATTAATTGTAAACACAAAAAGGTTAATTTCTTAAAATTCATTTAAATATTACATTAGTATTAATTAATTACACAGATTTCATGTATAAAAATTATCAAAAGTATCATTATTTATATAACTATAATCTTTGCAATATGTAGTTATATTGACAATCATTAATTCATATTTAATGTATATTCTCTAGGAAGAGTTTCCATGTTCACATCAGGAAGTGAAAACATTTATGCTGTTGAAAGAGTAATTTCTGGAACGCTATATACTTTAAGAGTGCCTTTTACGTGTGACCAACAACTTGCTATTCCAAATCCATCTTTTAAGAAACTTCCAAAAAAAATATAAATGATCGATTACATAAGTTGTGATGTGAATTTCGTTCAAGTATTATTATGTACCTGTAATATTCCGCAATATTTTGTACGATTTGTAAAATAAGTTTGTTTCCATATATTATTCTGCGCATTATATAATTAAAAATATTTAAATCATGGTTTATAGAAAAAGTATTTGTAAGGTTACGGAATAAAATAAATGAATTATATAATTGTTTTTGAATTTATTTGAATTGAAATAACATCATTTTTTGTCAAAATGCAAAAATTAACTTTTATAACAAAAAACGAGAAAGTGAGAAAGAAAATGTACTATTCTAACCTTTATTGTTTCCATTCGATGATCCTTGCAAATCGTAAATACATATAATAAAGGAACTTCGAAATAAATACAAAAACTTATAATTTATTATGCTTAACTCTCATTAAAATCATGCGATGCGATGATCAGTGGAAATAAAATAGGATTATTATTTACCAGTGACGGAATAATAGTTTACAATATATGAGAGTCAAGTGTAAAAATTAAATTACAGCATACTCCAGCTATACAGAAAACTTAAATATACATATTAACACCTTTTATTTAATATACACGCGTATTGTACAATTAAGTTAGGAGCAATTGCAACATTTTGTTTAATAAAAATTATGTTCGTTTTCTCAAAAAAAAAAAAAAAAAAAAAAAAAATATATATATATACTATTCTTTCAACAGACACAAATCGGCGTAAAACTTAACGATGACTTCTGTCCACTAAAGCCATCCAAAAATCTTACAGCAGATGTTTATTGTCTAATTGAATCTATGTTTTTTTACGCAACTTGCGATATCATTAACGTAATAAAAAATGAACTAAAGCAGAAAGTCCCAACAGAAGTGTTTATGCAAAAAAGAAATGCATTGTTCATTTCGTCATATTGAGAAAGTTTGTGCACACATTATTTTGTATAACTTTACAATATTTTTACAAAAGAATGCTAAACAATTATCTCAGGCGGATTAATAACTAACTAACTTATAAATCAAGTTTTATGATCGTAAAATATTTGCAATTTGCGAGATAGTGCTTCCTGTCATGAGGATACTTCTGTGATTTCCATTCAGTTCCTCAATTCTTATGTTTTGCGTACAGATCTGAAAAGTAGAGAAAAAAAAATTAACTTAATTCAATGATGTATAATATATTTGAAATATTTAATAAAACTCGCAGCGCGAGCTTTTTTATACTATTGTGATACAAACTTCAAATTACTTTTTCAATGACTATTAAAGTAAACTTACGTGTGATAAACCGTAATCATGATCAATGTTGATAAAGCTGTCCGTTGCTTTCAGTAGTGTAACAGGACCTTCGAATTTTGTTTGCGGTTTGTATATGGTAATGGCCTTTAATTTTTTGTAGAACAAATATCCTGCGTTTTTAATGTCTTCGTTCGTGTATGGTGTTTTACCAATAAATTCTACAATTTTGTCCAAGGCCTCATCATCTGATTTTGTGTTCTTTAAAATGCTATATACCTGTGAATCGTATTCATGCTACATTAGAAGAGTGCAAAATGTTGCATTTTAAAAATTAAATGCAGGATTGAAAATATATTTTTCACTATTTTTAATTTAAAAATAACATTTCAATCCTTTTAACATTAAAAACATTATTTTTCATTTGTTTTATTTCAAAATAAAAATCACCTTTATAAAATTGAGCTCTGCATTGAGTTGTCTCGAGAAATATGCTAATGCTTTTTTGAGTCCGTCTTGGCTCATATTTGAACCAACTTCGTCATTTTCGTGAGTCTGTTTTTCAATTGTCTTACAATGTATTGTCACAAAGTGTGGCGATCCATCAATCAAAATCAGGTTACTATGTTCACCCTGTTTTTGCAAAAGCACCGCCATTTCAAAAGCTACGCAAGTTCCGAAAGAATAACCCATCAAGGTATAGGGTCCTTTAATTTGTACTTTTTTAATTTCCTGAATATAAAATTCCGCAAGGTCTGTCATGTTATCTAACGGAGCATTTTTCGTACATTGCAAACCCCAAACAGGTCTATCCAATTCAGAAACAAGATTTTTAAACGACGTTATAGTTCCTTCAATAGCATGGATGGCGAAAATAGGACTTCCTGTCTGAGCCTTAGTTTCCATTTGAACAAGTGATTTCTTTGGCACGATTTCGTTCCCGGTACATTGGTAAAGGAAATCGTCTGCGCTATCTTCAAATTCTATTTGCTCTATAACTTTCGATTCAGTTGATTCTCCAGAATCTAAAACATTAAATTTATATTGTATTATGCAATCTTGTAATAAACTAAATGAAAGACATGTACTTCAAAATTCTATTCATTCAATGCCATAAAAACTCACTGGAAGAGAACTCTTGGAGTTTGGCAAAAGTGATCCCGCGAATTTCTTGTGGCGAAAGAACCAGGTCGTAGTTTCTTTCCAAGGTTTGTTTTATTTCAGTTCCCATTAAAGAATCCATACCCAAGTCAGATAGAGTTTGATTTGGGTTTATAGTTTTCGCATCTTTAATACCCAAAATGTTTGCTATTGCTTCTACAAGGTTGATATTTTTCGCAGAATCACTATGCTTCTGACTTTCCGCGAGAACAACTGATAAAAGAACCGCGTGAGGTTGTTGAAGGAAGAAGTCCATGGTTTGTAAACAGCTCATCATTCTTTGGGGCATTGTTCCTGCCACTTCTGTATCATTGTTTCCCAAATTTTCTGCAAGCACAATAAACATAATGAAATTGTGAAATAATCTACAGCTTTGGTTATTCATGAAGGTCGTGCATATAAACAAAGAGTTACAATTATTTTGCCTAAGAGTACCTTTGCGCATTAAAAAAACTAAATGTCAACTAAATTTAATTTTTGTTTGTAATATTGCTCACTTTAAGACATTGCTCAGTTTAAGACAATCTTAATAATCAATTAAGTGATTATTTTAAAAACTCAAACTTTACTGACCTATAACTAATCCAACGTCGCCAATAGCTCCCCACTGAATAGCTAGCCCTGGCAATCCATTAGCTTGCCTTTGCTCCATTATTCTTTCCATAACTGAATTGGCGAAACCATAATTCGTCTGTCCGACATTACCTTTTCCACAAGAAACTGACGAGAAGCAAACAAAGTAGTCTAGTTCTGAGCACATTTTCCTGGATATTGTATCATAGAGAATGGTTTCTTCAATTTTGGGGTTTCCGACTGTCTTGAAATTCTCCTCCGTTTGATTTTCAAGCAAACCATCTCGAAGCACCGCTGCAAGATTGAAAATGCCTCCCACTGGTCCAAATTTGCTAGCATACTCAATAACATCTGCAACCCGCTTGGTATTTGCTACATTCGGATCAGTTTTAGTATTCTTATTTCCGTGAACAACTAAAACGTTAGCACCTTTCTCGCACCATCTACGAATGCAAAGAGATTGGTATCCTGTTTTAATTCCGGAACGAGATGTCAAAATAATATGTTTAGCGCCGCGAGAGATCATCCAGTGAGTTAATTCGAGCCCAAATCCACCCAAACCTCCTACAATGATGTAAGACTTATCTGGATTGAAGTAAGTTCTTGGAATAGCAGACACCGTTTTTATTGAGGGTTGCACTTCCATTTTTAATTCTTCATCTCGTATCTTGAGGAGAACTTTACCGATGTGTTTACCCGTCGCCATAAACCTTTTAAATAAAAACAAAATCAATATAAAAATCTCTGTGTAATTTAACTAATGTCATAAATTTTATAAAAGGTATATCCCGTTTATATTAACGCAATATAAATCAAAATAAAAAATTACCTAAATCCTTGCTCAATTTGTTGTTCCGAGAATACAGTAGCAGGTAAAGGTCTGACAGCTCCATTGGCAATTCCTTCGTTCACAATTTTTACTAATTCTGCTTTTTCATCATCAGAAGCATCGAAGAGTGCATCTAACAAAATTCCATGGAATGATGTGTTTTTCAGGAAGAAAGACATGCCCAAAGGAGTATTGTTTGACAAGTCATATTTTCCTATTTCCAAGAACCGGCCACCTTCAGCCAAACAACGAACACCAGCCTGTAATTTTTCTTCGGCAAGCGAATTTAATACAATATTCACACCATGTCCATTGGTTTCCGTGAGAATGTGTTGTTCAAAACTGGTGTCACGTGAATTCCCTATATTTCTATTAATAAAAATAAACGTAAATATCGTCAGATGTAATTCAAGGAAATAATTTTAACGATTAATTAAAACTACAAATGAGACCATTAATGTAAGGCTGAATACAATCGATCTTTGATTAAAGAATCTTATAATTACAGAATTTGAAATTAAAGAAATATTTACCTATCTGTTAATTGTGGGAAGGTTTTTTTCAAGAAATCTCGTTTCTCTTGTGATCCAACAGTAGTGTAAACAGTACATCCCATATGCAAAGCGATGGCAATACTAGCTTGACCGACTCCTCCGCTTCCAGCGTGAATGAGTACACTTTCACCTGGTTTCATACGACCCCTCACACAAAGGGCGTAGTAACTTGTTGCATAAACAACTGGAATAGTTGCAGCTTGCTCAAGAGTCCATTTTTCTGGGACCTCCCATAGGAACGCGGGATCCGCAAGAACAGTAGTAGCCAAACCGCATGCAGCTACCATACCCATAACTCGACGTCCTGACGAATCACGTCCAGAAAACTCTAGACCAAGGATACATTCCTGACCTGCCAAATTTCCTGGCAAAGCATCTGGGGGTAATTTTCCAGTTGCCAACATAATATCCCTGTAAAAATTAAAATTGATTAAAGATAATTGTCTCTGTTAGTCCCATGTTGTATTATTTTTGTGATTCTTAAAATGTAAAGCTGTTAAATAAAATGTGCACGTATTCGCGCCAAATATAAATATCAAGAGAAAATTAATTATAAATATTTGGTATTTTAAATATTACCTGAAGTTTAGTGGAGAGTAGTAAACATTACACAATTCCTTATTTATCAATTTCTTTGTTCGATAAAATCTTAACGGACTCTCAATCCACTTCAAACTACTTAAGTCTCCTCTCGTTATAGTATTGATGTATGCATGCTCAACTGGAAGCGATGGGGTGTCTTTCTGGTGATCCAATCGTAAGTGTTGGTAGCTTCCCCACTGACCATTTTTCAACACATTCGCCACGACTTGTTTGTTTAATTGTTTAGCATAAACAGGTTTGCTAATCTCTATCTCGCCTTTGAAATCATCTTGCACATATAAATATTGGACTTTAACATCAGGACATTCTGCCCTGACACAAGTGACAAGCCCAACTATGCCAGAACATTCTTTATGCTTGTTGACTAGAATTATTTTCTGAGTCTTGTCACTGTTTTTGATAGCTTCCTTCAACTCATTAATCCATTCAAATGTTTTCTGTTCCACTGTAATTACTACGAGATTATGAGATTCTTCTTCTTTTTTTTTCAATAGAATGTACTCCTTACTATTAGCTTTCTGTTTTGCGACGAATATCAAGTTCAAATTATCTAATTCTTTGCTTTTATCTTGCGTGTTAAATTTGTCAGTTTCCTCAAGAATAATAAATCCTTGGGGTTTAATAGAATCACTAATATTTTTTAATGCCGTCATAGCATTGTTGGTTAAAATGTCTGCAGCTATAATGATGGAAATATCTTGACCTATTGGTTCCTTTTGGACATCTTTGGCTAAAACTTTAATTCCTTCATTTTTAAGAAAAGAGTTGTACATTTCCTTGGCATGCGTCACTACTTGTAGGTCCAACTGAAAAATAATTTTGGAGTATTATTATTTTAAATATCACTATTTAAGTAATATAACAAATAATTTATCAAAAGTTAAACAAGTTCAGAATGTTTTAAATTAGTATTTATATATTGCAACTCTTCTCAGAAAGCTATTTTTTACCTTAAAAAAAGAAAGAAAGAAAAAAGCATTTTAAAGAAAAAGCTACTAACTGAGATTTGTGGCTCCATTTGAAGAATCTCATTAACTGTCATTGACAAAAGTGCTTCTGGTGCACGTTCACCAGTCACTTCGAAGATCTTTAATTTACTCATTCCCATATTTCCTCTAGCGATATTCAACAGAACTGTCATCGCATGAAACTTAGCTTTCTCTGGATCTTCGACCAATGGTCGACTGTTGTCATAAGGTACAAAGGTATATCTCTGATAAACTGGGTCAGCTTGCAATTGCTGTCTTTTTGGCGCCAAAGATGCTTTCATTCCCTTCAATTCAATACCACCAGACTTTACAATATTAATATTGGGATAGTTATAAATGGGGATTCCCTTGCCTTCATCAATATTTTCACCTATTTTCTTATGGAGTTCAGGGTTAATTGAAATTTGTTGTAGACCTGTTGGAAGGTACAATTCTCTAGTATTTTTACCCAAAATTGTAAACTGTAGAATTGTGTCAATGAAAGAAATCCATTCGTTCTCCCATTTTAATTCACCTAAAAAATAAAATTATTATTTTATTTTTTGCCACCTTGAACAGTTATAATTATATATAAATGAAATTGTAAGAATAATATGTACCAGCAATTCCCCTAGCATCCGATTGTAAAATTCCTTTAAACAATCCCTGATACTCGTAGCCTCTCAAATTCAAATCTTTATAAATATCATTGCTGTTCAAGTCAAGTTTTAAGTCATCTTTTTTGACAATCGGAGCAGGAAGCTCGGTTTGCTCCTTCTCAATTTTATCAGGGATTCGAATTTTACCAGTAACAACAACACTACCACTTTCGCAGATCTCAAAATCACCATTGCCTTCGAAAATATTGATCAGGAATTTAACCGATCCATCTTTTGGAATAATTGTAGCTCTTAAAAATTGAATTTTTTCCATTACTACAGGCAATTTATCAAATTTAGTATCGTGCATTTTCGCAAACGTTTTCCAAACAAGAACTAAATAACCAGTCGCAGGGAAAAGAATTCTTCCATCTAAACACAGAAAGACAAATATTTAAAAAATAAAGAATAATACAGGTCATATCCAAATTTATGCATTATGAACACACTTTATTTATTCAAATTACCAAGATATATTTTAAAAAGAAGTACGCAAACTTACCAATAGCATGACCGGATAAATGAGCGTCCTTATTTTTACTCAGATCAACTTCAATAACGCTTTCTCCAGACATTTGCCTTTTACTAGCGAAATTGGCGACACTCCATGGAGTTGAATGATCCCAACCAATAACCGAATTGATCATCGGGGTTCCTTTACCGACTGGATAACTGATTGGAGCATAAAATTTAGCGAATTTCGGTTGAGCTCCTGCCATGTACAATTTACCTAAATTACTTAAGAAAAATGCCAGGTTGTCTACATGATCTCTCTTATGCAAGCCGATATTAGTTACAGTTGACGGAAGAGATCTTCTGAGAATTGCTTGAAGCAAGCAATGCGGTGCTATTTCAATAATGATTGCATTTTCTGGCACCTTCTTTAATGCTTCATGGAAAAGTACTGGCGAAATTAAATTGTTTACGTGATAATCAGCAGAACTATACTGAGCTAAGGACGACTGTTGAGCGACTTCAGGAATTGAACTCGAAATCCATTTGGATGAACGTTTTTTCGGATTAATTAAGATCTTTTTCAAAACATTTTTAAGAATAGGGCCAACCGACTGTATATATTTGCTGTGGAAAGCACATCCGGAACTCTTAACTTGTTTCGCAAAAATGTCCTCCTCCTTCAACTGTTTCACGAATTTTGCAATAGATTCCGGTGGACCCGAAATTGTTACTGAATCTTCAGCATTGTGACATGCAGGGAAAACATCTTCGGGACATCTCTTTTTCACTTCCTCCCAACTAAGACCAACTGCAGCCATGGCGCCTTCTGGTAATTCTGCATCTAAAACGCATTTTCCTCGCCAGTAGGCAGCAAGCACGGTCTGCTCCAACGTGAAAGTTCCATCAGCATATGCGCAGCCAAGTTCACCCACTGAATGACCAACGATACCATCTGGCTGTATATCAATAGATGTGAGAACATCAACCAATGCTACTTGAATGGCGGCAATTGATACAAAGCAATTAAGAACATTATCATAGTATTCCTCGGTTCCGTTTTGAATTATATCCATTAAATCAATTCCAAGAGGTTTTACAACATCTGCACTACGCCGAATACTACGTTGGAATGTATCAATGGAAAACAGCGCTTTGCCCATACCTGGCCATTGAGAACCCATACCAGAAAACACATACCTAAATATGAACAACGGATAGCAATTAACAAATTATCCAAAATGAATTTGTCACTTAATTAAATATATAATAAAGAATTTGTGTGGTTCGTTGCATATTTGTATAATTAAATAGAGAAAATATATTTACCAAATAGGCCTCTTTTCACCCAAATATTCATTTATTTCTCTGATATTTTCTTTCTCTCCAAGAATCTGATATCCTCTATACCCATGACCACTGATATTTTCATTATGTAAATCTTGAACCATTGCTATGAATTCGTCGTCTTTTTCATTTTCTTTAACTTTGTCTAAAAACAGGCCTATAGCGTCTGTAGTTCTACCAGAAACTCCAACAATTTTAGGAAATTCAGGTCCAAGCGCAGGTGAAATTTTTGGTTTAGGGTTGCTTCTTAAAATAATGTGCGCGTTAGCGCCACCAAATCCGAAAGAATTGACCGCTGCCAAACCTCCTTTCCATGGAATTGTTCTGTCTACGACCTAAAGTAGAACAAATTGAAATTAAATAATATATCGACGTATAAACTTTTGCCTAAGCCATTTGTACAGTTGAACATTTTTATAAAACTTATGTTAACTCACTTGTATTCTACCGTCACTTAAAGCAGGAATATCTGGATTAGGATTTTTGTAATGGAGATTTCCGGGAATGACTCCAGCCTCCATAGCGATTAAGACCTTGGCTATGGAACACAGTCCGCTAGCAGGTTCCGAATGTCCCATATTGGACTTGACCGAGCCCATTAAAAGCGGTTCCTTTCTTTCCTTGCAAAATAAATCTGCGATTGAATTACATTCCTGAGGATCGCCGACTTTTGTTCCTGTTCCATGAGCTTCAACATATGCTATGTCTGCAGGATTTATTCCAGCTTCTTGGTAAATTTCACGCATCAATTTATTTTGCATATTCCCTGAGGGATAAGTGATGCCCTGAACTTTGTTCCCATCGGTGTTTATTTTAGAATTCACTACCGTCGCGTAAACTCTCCTCGCGTCGCGAGACTTTTGCAAATAAATTACAACTGCGGCTTCAGATCTATAAAAAAATATTTATGTATATTTCGAATATAATGAAATGTAGTAAAAGAAGATAACTGACGAATTTGTTTACCTAACATAACCATTTCCAGAACTATCAAAAGCTTTGCAAGTACCATCAGGTGATAACATACTAAGACGATGAAACTGCAAAGAACTTCCGGGTTTCAATAGGAGATTTACACCCCCAACAATAGCCGCGTCACACTGACCTGTTCTCATAGCAGTTACAGCTTGATGCATTGCAATAAGCGACGAAGAACAAGCAGTATCGACGGCAAAACTTGGACCGTTAAAATCAAATGAATAAGATATACGATTGGGAAACATGGCTCGACAGCAGCCTGTCAGCGAATACCCTGAAAAGAAGAATTTTCCATTTAAACTATAATTTTCTTCATTAAAATATATATACATATTAATTACATTTTTATAATATAATTTCAACGCCGTTATTCTCATTTTGTCACTACAATTCAAAAACATTTAAATGCTAGTTTTCTCTATCAGATAAAACACTGATAAACTCGACTGATATCCGATTATAAGCGTAAATTTTGTTAACAAAATGTAGCTGATAATTTCTTTGATTCAATAAAAAATATCGCACCACTGATAGCTTCAGGATCTTTCGTCCAACATTCATTGGATTCCGATTCCGATACACCGATGAAAACTCCAGTTCTAGATCCTCTAATATCCGAAGGATTTATGCCTGCGTCAACGATAGCCTCGTGCGTCAATTCCAAGAGTATCCGAAGCTGCGGGTCCATGACATTTGCCTGTTTCGCATGGACTCCAAAAAACGTTGCATCGAACGAGGTCAAATCTTTCAGCTTTCCAGTTCTCGTAGGTAAACCGTACAACCCCGATGGCCATCTTCGTTCGTCATCAGTTATTAAATCAACTCCTTCGATCAATTGTTGTTTAAATTCCTCGATGTTTGAAGATTCAGGTAAACGACCTATTAAAATATTACAAGAACAATATTAATAAATAATTGTTACACTAATTTATATAAATTGCAGTTAAAAATTTTTTTTTCAAAATGACCTCATACGATTTAGTCGATGAGTTGCTCAGGAAAAATAATGATTTCATAATTCTTATTAATCAGATTATCTTTATCGAGAAATGTTGTCCTATCTTATTGTGACTAACATTGTATTTTTATTTTATTCCGTTACCAAAGATATTCTTATATAATATTGAATTACATCAAACGAGTTAAAAAAATGTATATCTAACTTTTAATACTTTTACTTTTAATTAAAATTTGAATGATTTTAAAAGAGCTCAGAATAAGTGTATCAGAAATAAAAGCAATAAAAACCTGATATTCCGGAAATGACAATGTCGTCCGCAAGGGTGTAGTTTGTGCCATTTGTAACGATTGGATCGGGCATTATGGGACTGTTCATACTTTCGAATCTTGCTGGCATCTTGATGACTTAGTTAAGATTCTCCAAACTTCTAGCAGAATGAATCAGACGTAAAAGCCTTGTGGACAGCAGGCTAAAATCAAAACATAAATATTTATGAAACCGAGATCCAAACAGCCGACATCACACATTATTACTGTTTTGACAGCAATTTTAATTTCACGCTGACTGCAAGAGGTTAATTATTAAACTCGACAAGTTGAGAAGCTTTAAATTAACCTGATTTAGGAGCAATATTTTTTATCACTAAACGCAGTTGTAATGGCATAATAATTACCCGGTAACTTTTAATCAGACGCACGACAATGAAAATATAATTATTCATATCAAGGTGCAGAATTTATCTATACACCTAACTATACGTGGCATTTAAATTACAGACGATAGCATTTATTTAAAGAATACAAAGTGAATCAATAAATGATGACGACCAATACGCGACGCATGCGACGATATATAACATTATTTCAGCGAGGGCAAAGCTACACTCAAAAAAAAATATATGCATGGCACAAGTAAACAAGTTGTGAAATTTTAAATGTAACCTGTGCACATAACCTCAACTTATATTTAATTTTGGTGTTAAACAATTAGTTATATAATTACATTAAAAAAGATATATGCATGACATAAGTATACATATGCCTAATTCAGGTATATTATATGCTTAATAAATTGACAGATATACGTATACTCTTGAAAGGTATATGTACGTCTGTAAGAAGCATACGAATACTTGAACATAGTATTTGAATTTCTAAAATATTCAATAAAAATTACAGTCGACTTCCACACATTTGCCATTCACTTATTTTCTCTTCCACACATTTTCTGCTTTTTCTTTCACACATTTGCTGTTTACGGATTGGAATTGCCAATCAGGTTCTGCCAACCTTTTATTTCAACCAATCAGTTTCTTCACCGGAACAGAAAATGTGTGAATGTTTCCGGTCCCAAAAACAGCAAATGTGTGGAAGTCAACTGTACTAACATTGTTAGTTAACTGATTTTATCAGGTAGGTGTTGAATATTCAAATTTTGGAAGGAATTTTGAAATGGAGTGTTTATAATATGTTATAAATGTTCAAAAACTAACTAATCTAACTTTTATAAAACTTGCATACTTGTCAGATTTCATAGTTATTAAAGTGTACATTTAAAATTGATGTTTTGAACATATTAAAAAGACTTTATAAATACACCCCATTTACTAATAAAAGTTTGTTTTAACATATTTGTATTTCTTTCAGTTTATTCTTAAATATCCGTTCATCGCTAGTCGTTTTTCTTTTTCATCGTAACGCAAGCTTGCAGAGCGCGAAGCCCGTCAAGGGATAAAGCGAACAATTGACATTATTATTGTTAACGTTATAACGCAAATTTAATAAAGCGGCGCGCACGTGTCAAATGAGTCAATCGAGTTGGAAATGTTTTCTACAATTTCGTGTGTCAACCCAATTGATCTCTCGTGCGGCAATCCCGTGCGGTCGAGACTGCGACAAATAGCGGTTCGCATCGAGACTGCGTTTAATTGAAGCGTCAATTGGATCGGCAAAAGAGGAACTAATTCCGCAATGATTGCCGGAGAGTTCGCTCGAAGGAAGACGTGCGATCCGGCCTAACCCTCCCTCCAATAAGCAACAAATTTTACGTATATAAAAACGAAAAGGAATTATACATATCCGCCAAGTTGTGCAACTGACCATCGAGTTTAATAAAAGTTGTACATTATTTTCATGCACGCGACCGAGCATACGTACACGGGAAGATAAGATTGCATACGTAAAAAGTTAACTGACGTATCTTACAGCTGTTTTTAAAACAATTTTCACACGCACTTGTGCATCGATAAGAAAAATGAAGGGAGAGAGAGAGAGAGAGAAAGAGAAAAAAAATGTATTTTCTTTTAGCGCTATCTGTAAATTTATTCGTCTCGCGTTAAAAAGTGTCGAATGGTATCGTTGTTTACTTTCAGTCGACTAAGAAATTTATGTAAACACCGCTGTAACGCGATCATTCACGGGAAAAAATATGACGTGCACTATTAAATTTCTATTTAAATTAGATATATTGTTTGGGTGTTATTGACATAAGTAGGATCTATAGTTATCGTTGGCAAACAAATTTATGGGAGTTAATTTTATGAAAACTAACCTACAACTGAGAGAAAAAGTTGTGAAACTGTAATCATTTTTTGTATTTTGAAGGGCATAACGGACAGAGTCAAAAAAATACAAGCAAGAATTATAAAATATAATTATAAAAGAGGTAAATATTATGATTTTTCACTTTATTTCTAGAAATTTATGGTTACATTGTACAATTTTTTATTGTGCTTTTCAATTTTTTCAAATTTTTTCTCAGTATAGGGAATTCAGCTATACAAATTTATCTAATCCTCAAAACACTAAAATCGAAATAGTTTTCGTTGACATAATGAGGTTATGTATTTTATTGACTTAATAAAATTTTCAATTTAGATATAAGCGGTATATGTATATAATTAAAACTGTCGTCAGATTTGTGTAAAAAAAAATTGACGGTAATTGTTTGTTTATTGGACGTGCTAACGACAGTGAGAAATACTTTGAACTCCCGTGCATAAATATAAAATGGTAAATTTGTAATGAATATTTAATTGTTTTATTGAGATGCACGGTTAATATACATGTACATTTGCGAGTGCGTACGCCGGTTCGAATCGATTTGCCATTATTTACAATTCGAATGTCAATAATTGTTAAGTTTGTCGCCGTTAATGCAACTAAATTGCACATTAATATTTGTTATTAAAAATTCATATGCCCGAATCTTTTGAGTGATGAATTCAAACTTTCTATCAATTTACATATCTTGTCTTCTGTTTGAAAAATTACAACGATTCCTATGTAATTCCTTTCAAATGACAAAAGAAAGTAGTAAAATATGCAGCGCCAAAAATGAAGAGGAAAAAGTTATCTTTTTAATCAGGGGAAAAAAACGATGATGTGGAGTATAACAAACTGATTTATTCATGAATAAAGTTGCAATGTAAAAAAATGTCGAGTGCGCTTTTTTTTTCTAGCGCCTAGATGCGAGTAAAGTTGCTTGAACTTTATAGCGATACTTTATAAATATGTCGCATAGTCGATTACACAATTTTCAATGTCAAGAGCAGCTCGAGGAAGACTCGCTTATCGTTTCTTGAACGAAAAGTGAGATTATAAGAAAATGCTGAATTACTATTCTCTGTTGCGTCATAATCTTACATAGTAATGTAACATTGGAGTCACGCGAAGGTTATGATAAAGTGCAACACTGGTGCCTCTATTTTCAATTTTTCATTCCCTCTCTCTCTCTCTCTCTCTCTCTCTCTCTCTCTCTTTCTTTTTTTCTTTCCATTATCTTTCAATATCCCATGACTTTGTGATACGTTAAAATGACACAATATTGATTGCAAGTATTTTTTTTTTCTAACCAATAATAATAAAAGTGAGCTTATTTAAATAATTTTTCCTATCTTAATAAAGAATTAAGTACATTAAAAAAAAACCATTAAGAATTGCTGTGTGGGAACCTTAAAGCAAAAATGTTTGTACAATATAGGAAAAATTATAGTAAAAATTATGGTAAAATATACCAAAATATTTGAAAACACAGTAATTTTTACTGTGCTGACACAGTAATTTTTCCTACATGGTTCACACAACTTTGCTTTAAGTTTCCAGCATAGTAATTCTTAATGGTTTTTTTTTTCAATGTAAAAAGAGTTGAACTTTCGTTAAATAATTATACTAATTAAACAGAGTTAACTTTTGCAAATGTAACAGTACACTTATGAAAATAAGTTACCAAAATTCTAATATCGTTTGTTATGGAAAAGTTGGTGTTAATATGCTTTATGGACAAGACTACTGGATTGTTTCTTGGCAAATAAAAGTCTTTCCCAAGACGGTGTGCCACTCAACAAATCGGAGAATGAGAGCAGAGTCAATAACCTTCCACTTTTTACTGCAGTAATTTGCCAACCTTGACGTTTTTACAAAGTGCAAGTTATCATTGATTCGTATTCAAAAATTGATTATTATTCTTATTGCTATCTTAAAAACAACGTTAATGTTAATACACAACAGCTTGCGATTTCATACTGTTTATGTAATTTTAAGTTTTTATATTTATAGAAGTTGATAGTACGTTGCGATGAAGTAATTAATACTTTGACTGCACTTGATGAATTAAATTTTTTGGCATTACTTCGCCATTATGTTTGACTCTTTCCTTTTTCTTTATCATTGTCATCGATTATTATAAAAAAATATGAATAATGATTATTTGATTATCATGTAAAATATATTAATATTTAAGGAAATAAAAACGCGTTTTTATCAATTTTTAATATAAATTATAATTATTAATATTTTATATTATTGTAACTTGTAATGTAATTTGTAATGATGTAAAATAAAATAAATTAATATAAATTAATATGAATAAAAAAAATATATTCCTATAATGTTAAAATGATAAATTATTACGTCGACGATGATCAATTTGTTTAAATGGAATTAAACAATTGTTTAATAATCTTTAATCTGCGAAACGAAAGCACGCGTGGTCATTAATGTAATTAATGTTTTGATAATAAGTCACATCACTTGACGTAAGACGTTCATGAATAATACATTGCTTCATTTCCATGATCAAATACACATTTTGCGTCAAAATGTTCATTCCGAATCGAACATTCGCGATCGCGAATCCTTCCTGCGATAACTCATTTTCCACGAAATGTCATATTTTAGTAATAACAATCTTTAACCGCGCGCTTTACATCACGCCACATTCCTTCATTATTTCTGTCCATCTTTGGATATCACGTTTTCAATTCAATGCAAAGAAATGTTCGAACAAATTTGTATTTCAATTCTGTACTTGGCTGATAATAATTTTCGAAATAATTGCAAAGTTATGCGCTGAGAAAAAAAAGTCAAGTTCAATTATTATAATGTGTGAAAAAGTGGGGACAAAATTTGGTTACGTGTCACACGTATTATATATTGTAATAGCGGTTGTAAGATAAAAAGACATCTTTACTATATTAGGTTTATATATATTATAATATTATATCTGTATTATAATATTATAATACATTTATTATTATGTGATACATATATATATATATTTGTGAAACATACATTTTGAGGACGCAAAAAGTGATGGAACATACATTTTGAGGACTTTTTTCGATTTCGAGGACGTCCTCAAAATAGTTACACATGAAACAGTAATTTTGAGG
>JABFPN010001462.1:0-29061 GCA_022817305.1 Leptoteleia sp. ZL-2020 | reverse complement strand
TGTTCAGTACATGTTTTATTAAGTGACCGATTTAATTCGGAAAATCTATTTTTTTATATTTTTGTATATAGGGGTTGTTTAAGGGTGGTTTTACAAAAATCACCCTTTTTTATGTGTGCATATAGCTTGAATTTATATTATCGTTATTTTTTGGCTTTTTTACCGATGTTGATTTTTGAGTCCGAAAATTTTCTAAGTCCGACAATTCGTTGGATATCCAACGTTTGAAACTTCCTGCACATGGTCCATGTATATTTTAACAATTTCATGTAAGGAAATAAAAAATTTATACATGGACATATGTTTTTCCTTAATCCATATATGGTAATAATTGATATAATATTCTAGGCATATGGATCAAGGAAAAACATATATGTCCATATATGAAATTGTTAAAACATATATGGACCATATATGTTACATCTTTACTAGGGTCATCTGCAATTGCTTATCTTAATTTAACATTAAATTAACATTATAAATATTTGGGGGATAAATTTCAGGATTGTTAATACTTAACCTGAGAAAATGAAAATTACTAGAAAATGCCCTCCCCAGTGGAGACACACGTAAAGGGCGCACACGTATTGGCCGGATGGATTCTTTTTTTTTTTTTTTTTTTTTTTAAACGTAGCATTCATCTATTTTATCTGAAATTTCATAAATCATTTGTGAGATATGTGAGCAATTATTCGCGTCGTTTGAACATGAAAGTAGATATAGACGACTTATGTCCTGCCGCAAATGAGTGCACGAGATAAAATATTCACGGAATTGCGCTGTTAATATTCTCCAAACAATGGAAATAATGCTGAAGCGTAATACAGATGTGCTTTATCGTCCAAGTTTTGAAAACATATCAGCGACATAAATATATATTCATATAATTTAGCGATATGTTATTAACGATTAATTCTGGCGTGGGATGAATCATTTTATTTATAAATTATAATATACAGCAATGGATATTTGTCGGGCCGGCTGTTGATTTAAATTATAACGTAAAAAAAAAAGTTGATATTTTTAGTTTCACATTTCAAAAGAGTACTTTCATATTATTTTTGTTCCCTCCCCACTTCCCCCTGATGTATTCGCATGT
This sequence comes from Leptoteleia sp. ZL-2020, assembly GCA_022817305.1. NCBI lineage: Eukaryota > Metazoa > Arthropoda > Insecta > Hymenoptera > Scelionidae > Leptoteleia > Leptoteleia sp. ZL-2020. The sequence continues at coordinate 27,962 of JABFPN010001462.1, read as the reverse complement.
TCAATAATTCTGAATTTCCATTTTAAATATGCATCGAATGTGATTTTAAATGGAACTATTTCAATACCTTGACAGGTAGATACCCTGTAAAAATATTTCATTTTATAGACAACTGTTTAACTTTTTGTTTCAGACGGATGATGACCACGATTCGGGAACTGAATCTGATGATGAATTTCAAGACGTTTCGGGTATCGCTGACGAACCATCGAGTCGTAAGTCATTTTCTTTTAACTCTCCATTTTGAACGATGATGAACATTTTTATTTTTTCTTACATTCGGCAGTTATATTTTTAATCGCTTTTATTTACAAATAAAAGTAAAATTATATACAAGTAAAAGTGTTCATGATCGTTATCAAAATAACATGAAATATATAACTAATGACTTTGACTGTTAAAAATACCTTGAGAAAAATATGATAGAAAATATGACTGCTTTTAACTTTGTTTCAATTGCATGCTACAGTCTTAGAATAAAAGCATCAGTTTTAAACGTTATGCTTATACTTGAAATATTTCCTTTTAAAAAAAACCAGTAACTTTTATTGGAAAACCGACATGTGATGTGAAACAAAGTTGAAAACAGTAATATTTTCTGTGACATTTTTCTCAGTGCATTAAACTTTCTAAACCAAGCAGCAATTGTTCATACGAAAATATTACGGCAACTATTGCAATAATTTATTGTAGTCTAAGGATATGTTCCTTGTGACTGCTCCGAAATTGTAATAGAGATTATGGAAAATACGACGAAAGGAGGGAAAAGTTCTTAATTCAATATACTTTTAGTAACTTTTTATCGTACTATTACATGAATAATAACGGTGAAAGAAATTTATCTTACTAATCCTTAGCAAATGAAACATATATGGTCCATATATGGTCCATACAGGTTTTCCCTAATCCATATATGGTCCATATATCGCAATAATATTCTAGCCATATAAGCATTCAATAATTGTCATATATCAACCATATATGGCCATATGTCGATTAAGGAAATACATATATGTCCATATATGAATTTGTTATTTCGTTGCATAAAATTATTAAAACATGTACAGGCCATATATAGACCATATATGTTTAATTTATACACTGAAAAAAAAAGATATATCACAAACTACTATTTTTTGTATCAATTTGAGGATATATTGGAAAAGTAATTATTTCTACTGTTAATAATGGTAAAATTTAAAAGTCATGTAGTAAAGATTAGTACAAAAGTACCACAAATTGCTTTGATAATTATCATTTTTACTATTAATAATAGTAAAATTGTTCACTCTTCAGAGATATCCTCAAATGGATATAAATTGTTTTCAATTTTACTATTACTTTTTTCTCAGTGTACCAGGGTTACTACCAAGTATTGTAATAATTGATAAAACGTTCCTAACGGTGATTTATCTCGCGAACAATTGATTAAATAAATATTTAAATAATCACTGGCATAGGCAGATTAAATAAAGACGTTCCATCCGCGAAGAAGGAATTATTTTACGCACATTTGCGCAGCCTCGCCCCCGTCGCAAAGCGCGCTCAGCCGTGATCATTTTATTTGACAAATACTTGAAATCAAAATACGTAAGATTAGCTTTATATCAAATATGCATAGGAAATCCTCGCGGGACTGTTAGATTTGGCAAGAAATATTGCCAAAATCAGGAATTATCCTTGCGAAAATTCAACGTTTAAATCTTCGCATTGTGACAGATGATTAATGTCCGAAGTAATATAGAGCCAAACATTGTCTAGCCTCTCCGAAATGATTAATGGCATTACTCGACACACACCTTTGCCTTTATCCTTAGAAACACAGGACGCTTAATCCCCTTAGCATTACACGTCAAGTAAGCACTCATGGTGTTGTACGTTACGTCGATAATGAGCAAAATCTAATAATGATTCGCTTTCATTTACCCTTCTCTTTCGCGCGGCCTTCTCGCTTTAAAAGATAGATAATTTATCGTGATAAGTTAATGATACGATAAATTGCTTCTTTTTTTATGGATCTTAAACCGAGAAAAGGAGGGATATATTTGAAATTGTCATTCCCGCCAAAAGGGAAAAATTCAAGCCACGCCCCTTTTACATTTACATTAGAATTTGAAAAAAAAGTTGGGGCTCTACACTGTAAAAAATGCTATGTAGAATCAAGTAAAATTGAGTTGAATCAACTCGTTTTCTGAGTCAAATACGATCAAGCTTATTTGTAATTTGTCACAGCTCATTTTATTAATACAAACAAACTATCTTTTGAGTTTAATTAACTCTATGTATACTTGGTAAGGAAAAATATTTTATTTAATAATTTTATAGAAAAATCTTTTCATAATTTCTCCTTGGCTAGGACTTGAACTCAGTAGGTACATATTTTAACATAGAGTTAAAACTTAAACCACTGCGCCATCGTCAATGTTTTGTAACGTCAGATATACACCGACTGTCACTTCACTAATTTCAATTATTCAATTTGAATATCGAGTAAATTCAACTATATAAATATGGGAGATTTAACTCGAATATGATTGTTTCAAGTATGCCTTCATCAACTCTACCATCGAGTTAAAAGCACTCAACATTTTTTTTTTCAGTGTATTCTGCGAGGTAAAGGGTTCAATTCCTCCGTAATTATTTCGTTAATTTGACCTTCCAAATATTTACAAACGTTACTTTTTTTATATGCTCAATTTTAAAATTGTTTCATTTCATTCTTCAGTTCCATATTAAAGTAATATTATATTAAGGAAACAACATACACGTGGCTTTAAATTGGAGTAAAAATAATAATTTTTGACATTACTGTTTAATGTTTTTAAATTGTTAATACCACATTTCTCAGTTTAATACCGTCGATAAATCTAAACGATTATAATTAATAAATTAATTGGACGTTACGACAGGATAAAATTGTCCTATCTTTATAAAGCATTGTAAATAATCTTATAATTAAAGTAATAATCGGGAGGCGTTTAACGTGTCAAGGTGAAACAATGCCATCGCTTAATTGATGATCAGTATAAGGTGAAATGAATGATCGACTATTTGAGCTAATTCTCTGTCAGTGCGATGTAGTGCAAATGCAACCTGATCAATATCCCTCAGTTTTCTTACGTACACATTACATTGAAGCCACCTACTGCCCACCTACAACAGTCGTTGGAAGACTCAGACGAGGGAAAGAACAAGTTTCTCGAGTGGGGGCAAAGAAAGACCTTGCATCCTTGTAATTTAATGTTCGCATACATTACCTGGTCCACGCCTAGTTCAAGTTCAGGGTCGTATGTAATAACACCTCAATGATATACAATGGTTTTTAGATATCTCTCCTAAAAACAATATATCATAAATTTATTGTTGTTAAAAATTATCAACACCGTAAGTTGTACTTTCGTTCAATTTGTCGACTACTTTTCGACAGGCAATTATTTTTAATTGCCATAATTATATATTTTGTTAGACATTAAAGAATCGTTTATTATTATGTAGAGGAAGCCTTTCTTGTCCCGGTAGGAAATTTATATTATACAGGCCTAGTACTGGTACAAGACTGTTGCCAGAGTTACCAGTACTGGTAAATTTGTTTGCTAGTATAGTAAGAGAATGTACCATTCTGTAACGGAGTGATAACACTGGGCAAGTACCTTATAATTAAACATACCAAATACCTATACCCTATCAGTAACCATCCAATACTACACTCAGAAAATAATTAGAACAAAAATTACTATACTTTATATCAACACTGACCTAAAGTCATTTTATGTGCCATTATTACTAGACAGTTATAACAAAGTTAATAGATCTCTCAATATTTTTACTATACTGGACAGTAAGGAATTCGATAAATTTTGTACTTTTTTAATTAATAATTTATTAAAAAGGCACACAAGCATGTTTTACCTCAGCGTTGCTATAAAGTATAGTAATTATTACTCTAATTTTTTTCTGCGTGTAGTCTTGTATTGAACAATTTTTCTTAAATCACCAGTACTAGTAGTAATCTGGATCATCTTTGGCATGCTTATAGGGCCAGGTAAAAGTATTACATCTGGTTAGGTTCTGTTTTTCTTGACAATCAAGTTGGGACCAATACGTGTTCTTAAAAATTGATTAATATAAATCACATTTAATCTCATATTATCCGACTTATTTTTCAAATATTATATCGATCCTCCCTGATTACAATTAAAGTTCTATATTATGGAATTGCTTGATGTTTATGATAATTAATACAGTGATTATGTTTGCAATATTTGTCAAAGTGATTGATAACATGATGAATTGGTCTTTGAGGTATTTCGTTCACCTGCAAACTGACTAGCAAGTAATTGCAAGAAGGTCGACTCTGTAAAGGGCCACGATAGCCCATGATACCGCATGTAATCGAAGTAGCCGCCCTTGACCCGTGAACTTATGACTCCACGAGCTTTCTCTCTCCTGCGTTTAACCCTTTACGCGAAGGTTAGAATCAAACGCGATAACAAACTTGTTTGATGGTAGTTTCGACAACTTCATGAATCGGAGTCCATTTAAGAGATAATCGATTGCTTTTTAAACATCTTCTTTCGCTGTTATCGCGCTGAGAAATCTAATTACTATACTGTACTCGTTTGAACATTTACCATCACCATTTCATCTTCGCATGGTAGAGTTTGTTTTCGAATTGTTATACATTTTCATCTATAGATCTTTCCAGCTTATAGGATTTCCCTTGCAGAAATATATAAACGAACCAAGCAAAGATTTGCCAATGTTTGAAATGGTAAAGATTCATCTCTAGGGATGAAGCACCAATTTACTTTGGTCCCAGATTGGTGACCAATGTTCAAATCAGACATGGTTCATTTTTATATCAATTTTGGAGTCACCTTGACAGCACATTTGGCAGTCTTAATAACAAGCTTATCATATCGAATCGCTTATCACTGATTGGTCTAACTTTGTACTGGATCTGGATGATCCCCCAGAAAATTGTTCGCCAATGTTGGGCCAAGCTTGGTCCATCTATCAGGATAAGTAATTTGATTGTATAATTGAAAGTGGAGCGTGGCCATTAATTTCGGAAAAATTAAGAAAAGAAGAGGAGAAAGGTAGGGAACGGCTGTGTTATTTTCGCCGGAGTAATTGCAAAGTCTCGATAAGTATAGCATACTTTTTTCCTTCGAGCCTTGGAAAAGCGGCAACGTCTAATTAGCAAATTAACACCTTGTTAATGCCAAGAATTAATTCCTTATCCGCTCGACCGGTAACGTCGACTGCATCGAACTGCGATTCATTTGTAAGTCCAAGTGAAAAGTTGAGGGTCGTAAATCAAAAATATTCTTCCCCTTCCCCCCTTCCCCCTGCACCCCGAGTTTAATTTCTCGTCATTTTCCCCTGCAAAAGCGCAAGTTTCTTCTGGGAATATTATCACGCGACGACGTACTACACGAAACGTCAGAATAGTCTGCTCTCCCTGTATCATCGTTGCGAAACAAATCCCTTTTGTTCGGAGCGGCTCATTGTCGTCGCTACAATGGCCGGGCATAGCCGCTAATGAATTCATCCGTGGAAAATGTCGGACCCTAATACCATCTTGACAGGTACCCAACCGTTGCAGATACCGCGGCGACATTACACGCATAGATCTTCGTACATCTGTAACGGTTTGATGAAAAGTTATTTCGCCCGTTACTTCTTCTCGCGTCTGTTTAGCATTCCGCGCGTAAGTGCGCCGCGACGAAGATGTAAATTTCACTCTTATCTAATGCGCTTTATTTGCCAACCAGATTTTACCGGCCCGGCTTCCTCGCATTTCTGATCATTGTCAGCAACGCCGACTATTTCCATTCTTTTTCTTTTGCAACACGGAGGGGAAAAGATTAAGGGAAATGACTTGGATTGTTGGTTTCGTTAGTTTCGTTAGTTTCGTCCATATATGGTTCATACGTGTCTCGACGATTTCATATAAGGAAATAAAAAATTCATATATGGTAATCATACACTCAGAAAAAAATATGCTTGCGTTAAGAAACCTGTAGAAAGAAAATGTTCTTATTAAAACTAACAGAGAATCTATTAAAAATAAGAATATTCAGTTATCATCTGTTGAATATTCTTAAACTAAAACTATTTTATTCTTTTCTCTAAAACAAATAAATGGAAATAATTCTTTATATAAATATATGTTTTCTAAGAATAATTTATTCTTATTACAAATAGAATTTCGCTTTGTCCATGTAATGAATGGAAATCCAATTAAATATAAGAATATTCTATTACTCTTAAATAAATATTTTTGTGAGTGTATTTTTTTCCTTAATCCAAATATGGACATACATATTTTTTCTTAAACCATATATAGTCATATATGGTCGATATATGGCAATACTTGATTTCCATGTAAGGAAATTATTAAAAGCTGGAATATTATATCAATTATTATCTTATATTAACCATGTATATCCACACTCACAAAACTGTTTATTTAAGAGTAATAGAATCTTCTTATATTAAATAGGGATTCCATTCAATATATGGACAAAACTAAATTCTATTTATAATAAGAATACATTATTCTTACAAAGCATATATTTATATTAAGAATAATTTCTATTTATAGACTGAAAGAAAAAAATACGACAATAACAATTGAACGACGCATGTGTATTTTCAAATAGACATCTTATAATAAATAGAATATCTGGTTAGTGTTATCTGAAATAAGTTTTATTATAAAATGAAATTCCTTTTAATATAAAAACCTTAATCTATTGTATATTAACTGAATATTCTTCTTTTTAATAGATTTTCTATTAGTTTTAATAGGAATATTTTCTTTGTACAGGTTTCTTAAAGTAAGTATATTTTTTTTCTGAGTGCATATATGGCCATGTATAGATTAAGAAAAAAACATGTATGGGTTAATAAAAAATATATATGGTTATATATGGATTAAGAAAAAACATTTACATCCATTTATGGCTTTATAAACATGTACACTGAGAAAAAAGTTATATTGAAAATTACTATACCATATGAGTTCTGACAGATATCGTCTATGGTGTCTACGAAATTACTATACCAATTATAATGAAATTTTCCATTCGATATAATAAAATTTAATATACTAGTATGTAAATAATCACCAAAATAACAAACAAATTTACAACACTAATATACCAAAATAATTTACCATATCGAAAGGAAAATTTCTTTATAATTGGTATAGTAATTATGCTGACACCATAGACGATATCTGTCAGAACTCATATGGTAAAGTAATTTTTAATATAACTTTTTTCTCAGTGTATGGTCATATATGTATTAAGACAAAACAAATATGTCCGTATATACGTTTGATTTTTATTCGAGCCAATGAAATGTAAATTGCCGCGATAAAAGGGGGCGAATGAATTAATTATGTGACTTTCTCTGCGACACCTATTAGATTGGAACAGCCTTCTTTGGACGGTACTCGTGGAGTAGTTTATTGTGCATAATAGGAGGCTACCGTACGAATTATCATTACACACACGCCACGAACTCACGAGCACGCGTAAGAGATATTACATACTGGCGCATTATCTCGATCAGGTACCACGATATAATACTGAATCACGGTCTTCTCCGCGCTATCTTCGTACTGTTATGTGTCCAGAGTATACGTAGGCGGCGTCTGTAATATCTTATACCGTAAGTTCCGAAGCTGTTTAAGCAGTTGCCTGACATTACGTTTAATAACCGGCGCTGCTAATTTTCTACAAAAGCCAATGTTATACCCCGAACCTTAAGCTATATTTCCCTCGCGTTCTTTACTTTGCTCTCTAATAATAAGGGTGGCATTAACAATTTAGACGTTAAACTTCGTACAATTGATGAAGTATTAAGATTTGAAAAAAAATTCTGCCGCGTTACTTTGGTAATCTGAAAAGATAAACAATGGTGGGGGAAAAAAGTGTCGAGGAAAGATTATAGTACAGAAATGAGTTCAAAGGCGGTAAACTTTTAAACATTAAATGAAAGCGTTGTTTAAACATATTCTTTTTTGTGCAATTATATTAAATTTTAATGAAACTCGGTTCTTAATCTTTTTCACTAGGGTACCTATGCATTACAGTTGTTTTAAGATGTACTTTTATATACAAAAATGTTTTCTTTTTTTATAATACAACTTTTTTATAATTTTATAATAATAGAACTACAAAATTTACTTTTATATAATTATTTAGTAAAATAACTTAACTCATAATTTGTCAATTTAATTAAATTTAATAAATAAGGTCAATTAATAGAATGTAATTAAATTAAATCGAAAAATTCTGAGAATCCACGATTACAATCGTTTCCGGTTTTCAAAGTTATTCGCGTTACGATGTCGTAGATTTTATTATTATGTCAATAATTGGCATTATGATGGAACTTTGTAAATTGCAGTATCTGGAATGTTTATTAAGTAATAAAATTGTAACCGTTGAATTGTAAGCGGATAAGGAACTTAAGTCGCTTGAGATGCAATTAATTAATCAAATAAATTAATGCAACTTGGGGGAAACTCAGAAACAGGATTTCGACTGATCTTTAAATGACGACGGCAAACTGCATCGCCGATATCTTCTTATCAACTTATCAGCGTAAAGTGCACTTTATAATTTACCAGTAACATGCGATTGAACAAAATTAAGACTAAAGTGAAGTTATAAGAGAATTAATTTAACGATAAATCTTTCAATACTTGTCGAAATCTGTAAATTAAAAATAAGTAGCCCGAAAAATTTTGCAAACGAAGAGAAAAGTACAGTTTTCAAAAATATAGTAACTTCTGAAAAAAATAACATTTACTTAACGTAAGTCGAATTTTCTTGCGCCAACGTAATTCCACAAAACTGTCATTTAACTCAGTTTTATCTTTTCTGACAATGACAGTAGACGAAAGTTGATTTCTTAGAAGCAACCGGTTACTATTACGGCAAAAATAAACTACTTACTCTCTCATCATACTCATCAGCGTTGTCAGCTCCCTTCGTCGTTTTTCTTATACCCGTATCTCTTTTTGAATCATCGACCCTTTCGTACCTGACAATCACTTTGTTCAAGAGTGCAATTTTAGACATTTTTGAGACACAAAATACGCGCACGTCGTGTATCTAAAATATTCATACAAGACTGCATATATGTCGCACATATATTAGCATATATGGCAACCTATATACATTTTTTTTCGAATATAATTTGGTGAATGAAATGTGACAAAATTTTGCCACAGATTCAGCTATAAATATCAGTAATGTATTTTTCACGTATGACTTATCTACTTTTGTCAAAATCTCATTTTTATTACTAAAAGATAACTAATAAATTATTTCTGTAGAGTATAAATTTTTGCATTTTGCAAATTTGAAATTAAAATTCGCAGAGATACACTTTTTATTTATTCAAGTGAGAGAAAGAGAGTGGAAAAAATTATTGGGTATACCCAATCCCCAGCGAGGAATAACATGACTTGGAAATTATGAGACACACAGCACCGAATATACAGCATATGTGTGCAAATGTGCTGACGTTCCCATGTAATGCAACGTGTGCGTGCGCGTGCATGTTTCTGTCTTAAATGTATAAGATTAGTTGCCCATGGGAAATCAAAGTACATCTAAGCGCAGCATCAATGATGAATAGCTCTTTTACCATTTTACTTCTTATCATTTATTTATTTTCGTATTCCTCGGCGTTCGTCAGCTTTGCAGCATTACACTTCTACCAATGATACGAATCGAGCTCTGTTTCAAGTTTTAGCACACTCCCAATGAAGCACTTTGTGAAATCAGACTTTCCTTTATGTTAGGGTTGATAACGAATAAATATTCATTACCATTTATACGCCTCAATGTTATACATTATGCCCAGTTATACATTGTAAAAAGTGTCCACTTATTTTAACCGGATTATTCTAATAATAAGTGGATTTTCCACTTAGTATCTCGACAAAAATAAATCCGGTTATTATAAAAATATAATTCTTTTTGTTGCATATTTTTGTGGTAAGAATATTTATTTTTATAATAAAAATTAATTCCTTTGCAGACAGAGTATATGTCGACATTATCAAATATGTCCCCTTTAAAAAAAAAAAAAAAGGAAGAATTGTTATGCAGCAAGTACAGCAGTTTGAAAACAAGTTGTAATATTTTTTGTTCCATTTGCATAATATCTCTTTATGAAATTCATATTTCGAAACATTTTCGCGTCTTCAATTTTATTATGTTATATTTGAATAATTTTTAGGAAAGTGCATGCTATCTCGCGTGGAAAAACAGTCTGGTAAGATTATGGAAAAGATTTGGGCTAACAGGCTGGCAGGAGTGCAGAAAGTGTCTGGTTTCATTTTGGTAGTCTGAGTTATGATCAAGTTTGAGACTAATAATCTAAGTAATGAAAAATCGGGCAAGATAAATGAATCTTAAAAATTGACAAAATCAATACATGTATTATATTAATAAATTCCAATGATCATACAAATAGGATGATGGAATTCCCTATTTGAGACTCAATTCGACTTCTAATTAACCATTTCCTTTTCATAAATAATTTCGTCAGATTGTTTTTCCGCGTGGTCTTGATCCCGCCATAATCCAGACTGGTACCAGACGCACCAGCCAGACTTGTTCCATACACATTCCAGGCCCTCTTCAAACTCTTACCAGACTGCTTGCCCTATCCTTTTTCATACTGACAGATCAACTTTGGCATACTTATAGGACCTAGTAAAAGTCTTACATCTGCTTAGGTTCTATTCTTTTCCATAATCCAAATTGTGTCTCAATACAAAGTCAAAAGCAAGCCCATTTAAAAACAAAACATCCAATGACCTTGCTGAAATTACAAATTACAATCAATGTGACTTGAACATTGGAACCATTTCTTACTCTTTAAAGTAAAACTTCACGTCGCCAATCCCTACAAATTATCACTCTTTAACACGCGTTCTATTCAAAAATAAAACCAATTACCATCCTCGAACCCTTCCAAAGCTATTCCTACCCAACATCTCCCTTACATATGTATCCAATTTCACTGTCCATCCAATCAACCAAATTTCCTAGACGATATTTCGACCATACACACTCATGGACAAAAGGAAACGATGGGAGAAAAAAGAAGAAGAAAAAAGGTAAATGAAAAGAGTCGAACAAATGGGAAGCGAGTAGGTGTAGGGGTTTCGTCGAAGAGACGGGAAAGCCCCGTGCGTTTCGGTCGGAAAACTGGTCGCATGCAAGTAGTAACGCCCAGCGTCACACGCGCTTTGATCGGACGGCCGCTCCGGTCGTTCCGTACTGAATCACGGTGGCACGCGCAATGTTTTTAGGACGGCGCGTACAAAACGTGGTGGCTCGACGTGTATCGATCAGCTGATGGCTGGGTCACGAAGTCGACGAGGAGAGAAAGGGGTAGGGGGTGGATTGGGGGGGAAGGGGGGGGACTTTAGCTGTGCTTTTGATTTCGATTTCCTCGCTACATTTTCACCCCGTTTTCATGCTTATCTCCGCGGCTTCGCGAATGCCCTTATGTTACGGCCCGGCATTCCTCGCGTATCATCATAGAGATGGACCTCGCGTGCCGCTCCAGAGGCCCTCCGCGTGCGAAATTGTTGCTAAGCAGTCCGACGGAGCTGATATTTATCCACATTCTTTATTCCCGCTGGAATATATTACACCGTTTTTGAGGCATTTAGTTTCCTCTCTTCTTCTTCTTCTTCTTTTTCCACTCCACCCATCTCTTTTGAACTGTTCGGCCAGCTTCAAATTTCCCCAGGATTTGGCTTCCTTCCTTATCAGCAAGGAGATTCCTTTCGGAATACTGGTTGAATAATTGGAAAATTTCAAGTACTAGTTATAAAGAACGTGTAGGTGTTGTCCTTGACTAGGATTAACTGGTTGAACCGAAATATTGACAATTTTCTCGACTGGTACTGTGGCGGAAGACAAATTTAACCAGTTCACTGCTCTATAGGAAATTGCCAGAGTGGATCTATAGGTATGATTTTGGTCCGGTACTCTTATCCGGACTCTGGTAAACAGGTACAGGTCCTATAAGCATGCCAAAGTTAATCCAGACTACTACTAGTACTGGTCATTTGAATAAAATTGTTCACTCCACATCAACGTTGGATGATTACTGGTAGAGTGTAGGTATACCATTGGTATGCTTAGTTACATGGTACTGATCCAGTGTCATCACTCTATTACTGTCACGATTCTGTCACTGTAGTGGCAAACCAAGTATTACCAAGTATTACCAAGTAATACAGTACTGGTAACTCTGGTAATATCTTGTACATCCCATCTATAAGTATACATCTATACCCCATCATTATTGTAACAGTTCTAGGCCCGTAGAACATATCCCGCTGAGTGGGTTCTAAAGTTAAAACGGGCAGAAAATTGCACTGTCAGTGTAGACTTGCCATTTCTTCCCCCCCCCTATTCCCCCGTCACATTTGACCCCTCCAGCACCCCGTGCCTCCTATCCTTTTTGGTTCGCCATAAATTACGGAGTTAGAGCCGTAAGCCCCTTAAAACCCGTTTAATTGATTGCATCAAAATTCGGCGACTATCACCGACCCGGGGCGAATTAATAAAAGTACGATAGCATAAAGTTCAATGGGGAGGGCTCGATAATGCAGCTACGCGCGGCACGACATTCCTCGGGCTTACAGTTCGTTTTAATTTTAATTGTTTATCGTTATCAATTCTTCGTTATAAAATATTCATTTAGATAACCCGACGCAGGGTAATGCTTTGAAATTCAAAAATTTTCAGCCGGGAATTTATTGCGTCGCGTGACGCGATAAAGATATTGCTAAATTTATACTTTTTAACGTGTTAAGTGCGCTTATGCAAGAATTCCGTGTAACACGCATCATTTATAGTTTATTAAAAAGTAACGTTACTTTGTAACCCCAACGCGCGCCGCCTCGAACGTACCGGCTGGGCTTGAATTATAGTTGCGATAAATAATATCACTTTGTGCCAAGTGCACAATTTATTCGCGACGGTAAATTAAGGTTATCAACGTTTAAATTGTAACGCGTCGCCCATGAAAAAAAATTTTTACATAGATGGGCGTATATGCCACATATATGTCTGCATATATGCCGCATATATGTTGGCATATATGGCAAACTATATACATTTTTTTTCATGGACGGTTGAGTCGGCTCGCCGGTTCGCCGACGAGTCAATGCGAAGAAAAAAAAATCGTGAAAGGCCGCGTAACGCGTTTTACGTGAAACAAATCAATCGTCGGTCCGGATCTTGCGAGCTAATACGCTGGAATGCGAAGGTCGAACGTCCGCGATCCCGCTCGGTCCTCAGACCAAGTTGGACTCGCTGGCTTCCGTTCCGGGTCCAAGCAGATTTGCCACGTTACGTAACCGTGAAATTGCAGTAATTAAAATGTACAATAGGAGCTAACAACACTTCATTTTGTTTGATGCTCGGGGTAAACAATGTGCCCGAGCGTAATAATACAGTTTCGTGCGCGGGGGCTTCAGTTTCAATTTGTCCTCAGAATTAATGCAGGATTCAGCTTGAAATTACGCGATTGGTTATTTATAACCCGTAGATGTTTTGCCGGATAAACAGCAAGGTGCGTAGGGAAGGAAAAAGGGAAATTTATTCCAAGGAAGAAAAGCAGTTTTTTAAACAGGGAGAATATTATTTTAGGTAAATCCACTTTGCCATATCAGATCCCAATCATACATCAATAAATGCATATTTTCTATTAATTTTTACCCTTCGATTCTGATGATCCTCTGGTCTTCTGAAGGGAAATCCTTGTCTTGATCACTATCACAATTAAAAAGAAGTAATTCATAAGGGTAATTTTCGTTTATATAAACTTGTACCCTTGTGGGTGCCCTGTTATAATCCAGATAGATTCCCATTTTTCAATCATATATCAATAAATACATCTTTTCTATTGATTTTTACCCTTCGATTCTGATGATCCTCTACTCTTCTGAAGGGAAATCCTTGTTTTTACCCCAATATCACCATGCATAACGTTTTATACAAGTGCTTGATCTGGAAACCCTATCAGGGCCCTATCAAATTATAACTGTTCTTAAATTATTTCAAATTTTTTCTTAATATTGTGGGATTCGGAAAAGACGTACGTGGCTACAAATAGAGAGCGGGGGGAGAAGCTTCTGTGTGTAGCGTCGATATCGGTTGTAAAAGTTTTTGGAAATCAGTCTTGTCCCGAAAATCGCGCTAGACAGTATTGAGTCGAATCTTGATTAAATTGTATCCGCTGAATTCCCTTTTTTTTTATTGTAATAAACGTGTATTATATTTATATTTATGCAATTATTTTAATTATATTTTATTTATTTATACCTAATTAGAACTTTTCCCTACAATATACAGAAATTTAAGACAATGAAGTTATTGAAATTTTACAGTAGACTGGATTATAAAGAAGCTGACTTAATGAAATGTTGAATAATAAACAGTCAGAAGCTGGAAGCAACATTTCTTCGCACTTTTATCCGCGTAGCTCGAAATATTTATTCGAAATAAACTGATTGCACTAATCATTGTTATTTGAAGAGCAAGTAAATGAAGGGAACGAACGCAGTTTCGGTAAAGAGTAAGGAAAAAAAGAAAAGAGGAATAAAAATAAAACTGAAAGGGAAAACAAAAATCAGTACGAAACAACGATAAAAAGGTAGTTCGTGCTCGGCGCTTATCTGCCCTAAGGGCGCGGTCTAATGAGCAACTCGGTGGAGTTGCTTTCAGGGAATAATATGCGAATGTACGTAGGAGACGATCAGAGAGTGTAGGGGGTATATTGGCGAAAGAAAGGGCAAACGCCGGCCAAAGGAGGAACCAGAAAAAGGGGGCGGCAACAAAGATTGAAGAAATGAAACGTGAACGGAACAAAGATGTATATAAGAAGCGGACAAACAGAGGGTTAATGGTTGAATGGGGGAGAAATGGGGAGAGGCAATGTTTGCAGGTGCATCGAGAGCAGCCTCCCATAAGATTGACCAATACCTAAATTTGATTTTATGCATTTTTCAGCTAGTTTATGGCCCGTTTTATGACGGCAATGATTGCGATCTGACGAGCATTTATGGGGGGCAAACTTCGTTTCTGAAATTGCTCACCGAAAATCGTTAGGTTTTTGCAGATTGAACAAAAAGTATTGATTGCATTAATTATATTATAATTTCCTTCCAAGGAAGCGGATATTTCCCTCGGATTATTCGGGATAGAGTTAACTTATTTTTTTTTTCTTAATTTACGCAGAGAAAAAGGAATATTATAATTTAAAAACCGATGCATTTCATGGTTTAGTGAACTGTGATCTAATTTGTTACAAACTTATTATATTCCGGAATATTAACGATTATATTCTACAAATTTTGATATACCTACAAATCTAATGCCAGGAAAGTAAATTTTTTAATTAAAAATTGGTATTTTTTTATCTCTAAAATTGAGATTTCGAGATATTTATCTATAACAATGGTAATTATTATTATTTGTTTTTAAACCTTAACATTTTTATTGTCGAAATAAGTTTATTAACCATAAAATAAATATTTAAACATAACATAAACTGTATAGCTGAATCAACCATACATTTATCTTATGGGGACTGAACATAACCTCATTTTACCAACAAAAACTCCTTAGACTTCAAGTGTACGTATCTAAAAGTTGTCCTTTACGATCATTTATAATATTTCTAATAACACTTTTGCAAGGAAAGATCGTAAATACTCTCATTTCCTTTCTCTTTGCCTAAATTTCTCCGAATTACCTTGGATCTTCCAGGATTATCCCGCGAATACATCTGCGATTAAATTAATACACTTGCGCAATTGTTTTATTATCTTTTTCCTTCTAAAGTATAAGGCATTCGCGTTCATTTGCGTTAACAACGCAGCCATCAGTTGGCCCGAGCCAGCCGTTAATTGTAAATTATTTTCACAACTGCGTTACTGCAATTAGTTTGTTTACCGGCTCGCCATTGCAAAAGCTTTGCCGCGCAAACTATATCCCGGCGCAAGTTACGAAGCTCCCCCATTCATATTTAACCGAGTGTACGCGCGCGAGAGAACTTATAAGTATTTTACGTTGAATGCATTACATTATCTTGGCGCAAACACCCGACTACGTACGATACACGCGACGAATTACGTGCGGCGGGATGATATACGCGCGCTCC
This sequence comes from Leptoteleia sp. ZL-2020, assembly GCA_022817305.1. NCBI lineage: Eukaryota > Metazoa > Arthropoda > Insecta > Hymenoptera > Scelionidae > Leptoteleia > Leptoteleia sp. ZL-2020. The sequence continues at coordinate 11,738 of JABFPN010001462.1, read as the reverse complement.
GCTCCAACGTGCATTGTTGTTCCACGCATAACGCGACTCAACGAGTATTGTCGAATTATTCTCCTTACTTCTTGTCTCCGCGTTCCTGCCATTGTCTGCCGCTAAAATGTTGATTAGGCGATGTATTTAATAAATAATCATGAAATATACGCAAAAGGGCCATTGTTCGCCTTCGTTACGTGTCATAATTTAGTTGAAATGTTCGCCATTGTTGCCACCGTGTCGGAATAATGTTTGGAAATGTTATCCCGCGGAAAAGGTAAACTTTATTTGTTCAATTATGGGGAATAAGGGGGGGGGTCATTTTTTTACATTAACCTTCGGTGTGCGAGAGAAAATCGGAATAATTTTGATAGTCTTTTAAAGAAAAATCGGTGAAAATTAAAAGTTAAAGTTAGACCTTAGTAAAAATGAAACGTATTATGGTCCATATATGGTCCATTTATTTTTTAACAATTTCATATGAGGAAATAAAAAATTCATACGTGGACATGAATTTTTTTGCTTCATTATATGAGAACTGTTAAAATGTATATGGACCATATGTGGACCAATTTTAATTGCTATATATAAATAATAGTTTTTTAATTTCGATTATAAATATATTAGTATTTCTTTCTTTATTGCGTCGTGGATAAAATGAAGTCTCAGTTGTTTCGAGACTTACGTGGCTCGGTGTAATATCACTAATATATTCCTTTTAAAAATTAACATTGTTGTTATTTCAAAGTAATTATTGAAAGTAATAATTGGACGAGTTTAAAACTTTTTTACGGCCCGATCAAGTGTGCGGAATTGTACGTGAATTAGAATTGCGAAACCGCAATGCGGAAATGGTATCTATGTATTGATCAACTCGCATAACTAATTGCCTATAATATATAATATCGTGAATAACCTTTTAACTTATGAAATCATAATTCATAAATGTAACACAAATAGTCATTTAATGATACGAAATTATTGCTAAAACATTAATGGGTTACATAATGTAAATTGACGATTTTAAAACAATAATATTTTTAAGAGTTTTGGAAAATAACTAAGGAAAAACGTACATGGTTATTTATGGATTAAGAGAAAACATATATATTCATATATAGCCATATATATATCAAGAAAAAACATATATGTTCATATATGATTGATTTTTACAAGGGTAATACAAGAGGATATTTATTCGTCAAAAATATTTCTCCTTCGAGGGGGGTATTTCTTCAGAATTCTCACTAATAAGTATTTCCATTTTCTCTTATTTTTAACTAATTGTCCATCATTAATTAAACACAATCCTCTGTTTCCTTTCGATATTAAAAGGGCCGTTTTAGTCGGGGTAAAAGATGCGCCTTTACCTGCTAATTATCATACTAAAAATATAATAACATACATTACCGTTAACGTGTTCTGGTCTATCATTTTCACCCTTTCAGGACGTAACGATTTGCCTGGTAAATTGAGTAAAACTGGTTTTTCGCGGGCGACTGTCATTCCCCGAGTCGCGTCACATTCCCGCCGTTTCCCGCACAAAAGTGTATATAAAAATTGCGATAAAAATCGACATTTGAGGACACTTACCATACATAGTACGGCCGGTAATCCAACCTGCGAATGTATCGAGAAACAAAGGGAACCTGCCACACCCTCGCTCCTTTTGCTATCGGACTGACTTCCCGATGCTCCTTTTTATTTCTTTGTTTACACGACCTCTTTCTCCGGCTGAAAACTCGTCCTCGCGCTCGACTGTAATAACAGTGACTTAAGCGCGACGGCCGCGGCGCGTTATGCAATTAATTGCTATCGATTGAATCGCTCACAATTAATCAACACACCACTTTTCAACGCCGAGGATCTTCACAAATAACGCGACGCGTTTAAGTGTATGATTGACGTCGCTCTGAAGTTACTTATTCGATTAGATTAATTACATCTTTATCCAAAGGAGGAGAGTGAAGTAACGGTGGAAGGATGTTGAATTACTTTGCAGCATTGATAATTATTCTTTCTCTATATCTTTTTCTCTTAGTTTAATAGTCAAAATTGTGAAAAAAGTGATGATCTATCAACCTTGACCAGAAGGCTAAGCTTGGTGCAATATTGGTGAACCATCTTCGAGGTTCAAGTTCGGTTTGGTTAGGTTTGGTTAGGAAAATCATTGGGTCTTCAATGTAATAATCTTGTTATCAAGACTGCCAAATTTGCTGTCAAGATTAGTACAACCTTAACGAAAAGCTGAACCTATTTTGCTTTCAACATTGGTCGCTAAATTCATCTTTCATTCCAGAGGTCAACTAATATTGATAGGAAAACATCGGAAAATCTTGAGAAAACCAATGAGGGACCAATAAAGGTCTTGTCAGAAAGTGGTTAATTCCTAACTTTTGACAGATGGCGCTTTTAGTATTTTTTTTGTTCTTACAACACTGGACTAGATGCTTGAAGTAACAGAAATCTTGCACGTACTGATACGTGGAACTCTTTTAAAAGCAGTTTAACCAGGCAGGAATAGAACTCAGAAGTACTATTGAAGATATATTTTGGTGGAGTCAATACATTTCTTTCCAAGTATAAAATATTTTTAAGACTCGTTAAGAGCTTAGAAATTTATTATAATTGATATAATCAGGTGAGATCCTAATTGGGAAACCTCGTATGACTTTATCTGAACCCAATTTAAAATTTTTTTGTATACCGCTAAGTATTTGCAAAACAACGAAGTACAGTGCATTTCCTTAATAGAAATCAAATTCAAATTTCTATCTTGTATTGGTATGTACAATAACAGATATCAACAACAGCTTTGCGTAATTATTAAAAAAAAAGTAGGTATACACTTTAATATTCAATCTTTGTTCCTGAATATGAAATTACAAGAAACGTCGAATAATATACAAATTCAGATGATTGTACAAAATAACACGTGATTACACAAATTTCCACCCTCGTGCGTTCCCTTCTACAATTCATCATAATTTTCAATTCATGATCCAACCTTCGATGCTTTACACTAAAATTATCTTTCAGAAGCTCTCGTAATTTTCTGTACGAATAGCTTATATTTTGCTACACCGTATGTTCCGTCTTAATGATACCTCGGGTCGTCGTCAAAGTATTTGCTTACGATCTAATTTTAACTCACCAAATATCCCATTAAATACTAGTCATAGTTAGACCGAGGAGTGCACTGTCGTTTCAACAAAAGAAACACAAATTGGATGGAAATACGTGCATCGCTCTGATCTTTCGCCGTAATTTAATTTATACAAGGGAATTTATTATCCAAATCTTCTGATGTTGAAAAGAAAAAAGCTTGCAAAGTTCTGAAAATTTCTTGACATTTGTGCGAAAAGCTTGGAAAAAAGTCTGAAAATTTCTTTACAAGGCTGTACGAAAGTCTGCAAGAACCCATAATATTAACATTGGAAATTTTTTGAAATTTTCCGATCTTTCAGATTTCATATATTTATTACAACTATAATTTAATAAATTTTCAGAAATTTTTCATTTTTTTCAGATATTTGCAAATTATTTTCAGATTTTTCCCTACAAGGGTCGTAATGCTTTAAAATTTAGAAAAGTTCGCCCAGATGAAATCTCGGGGTACAGGCTTTTTAATTTGTTTAAAATGTACACTTGAAAAGTTATATACAACGAAAAAAAGTTAAGGAATAAAGCAACCCCTAATTTGCGATAATAATAAAAACATTGTAATAGCCACCGTGTTATGATTTTAACTACAAATACGCGTGAGTTTAAGATCGTCCGACTTAGATAGCCTGATTGCGTTCGTTCACTTTACCGCATAAAGGGTATAAAAACGACCAGGTTTTATAAATTTTATCCCAATGAGCGCGGATTATTTTATACAAAGAAGAAAAACTTTGAAAAAAAGATCGCTTTACTCGAGCGCAAACACTTCACCGAATTTATTCAACAAATCCAGAGAGAGGACTATCAAGCATAGAAAATTTCGTCGAATCTAATAACGTTTCTTGTATTATATGAATAAAATTTTAATTTTTTCCGCGGCAATTTTGAAAAGACTCTTTTCTATTAATCAAAATAAAAATAAGATAGGAATTCTGGAAATCTGGCAAAATTTACATTTCAAAGGTACCAAGGAATTGGTTAAAAATTTAATGTGAAAATCATCGAGTTGTTATATCATTGATTTAAGTTAGAAATATCACGTTCTTATCACAAATTTGTACAAATTCATATCGCACATTCAGCAAACATATTTTTAAAGCAACAAATTATTGATTTATCCAAATATTAACAAGTCTTTTTATCGATTGGACAAACATTTTTCGACGGTTAAACAAAATGCTCATTCGTTTATGCAATTTGAAACAATTAAATACGTCTGTTTGATTTGACGTTTTACTCCGTCATAAACAACTGCAAACACCCTTCATTAATTGTAAAATAAAAACAAAGTGTATTTTTATACTAAATTGAGTCATTCTGCGCGATAATATTAAATTGAGTGAAAAACGCCGAGATAAATGTAATTAATTACAACGAAAAAGAGCTTAAACATATCGAAAATGTGAATGTCAATCAAAATCAAAATTACTGACATTGTTAGTAAACTGGTGATATGCTTGGAATAATTGGAAAGTCGCCATTATCGATTTTATAGAATGTTTCCTACATTATCGACACTACTTGACTTCATAAACGCTCACGGCATCGTATTTCCAAGTATACGACCAGTTTACTAGCAATGTCAATAATTCCTATTTAATATTTTCTTTATTAATTCACATTTCCAATATTATTATACAAAACTAATATTCATTTTCTAACGGACCAAAAAACCTGTTATTTCAAATAATTTACAAACAAACTTCCATAAATTCAAACCTTTGTCTTCTTCCTACGAACCGCAATTGATACCCAAACATCATTTTTTTTCTTTAATATCTCATAAAGCAGCTTGTTTAGTTGAATATCCAACAAAAAAAGGAGAAATAAAGAAAGAAAAAAGGAAGAGGAATAAGAAGAAACAATCTTCCCTTACCGAAGCAGACAACAAACAAGCTCAACGATTACTCGCAAGCACACGTACGCAATCCCATCAATTGTATTACCCCGAGCGCGAAAGAACACTCTCCGTCGATGTTATAATTAAGCTTTAATAAAAGTTCCGCGGCGGCTCGTTATGTAAAATAAAAACCGCGATAGGAGGGCCGCCGCGACGAATCGCAAAAATCGGTAGTTACAATTCTAATTTCCCGCGCGAGCGAACAGTTTTTAACTCGATTACGCCCTTTATTCGTCGTAATTCGCATCTGTCCGCTGTACAGATGTAACTTTGCCAAGGGTGAAAGGGAGAGGGGGGTTACGGGAGTCCGCGGCGGGAGATATTTTTGTAAGGTGTTGACGGAAAGTTGGCGATAATCGCATTACGAGTGTCTCGAAACCGGCGGAGACGGAAAAGCTTACGGGAGTTAGGCGGCGAGGAAAAGGTAGGAAAAGAAGACGGAAAGCCGGCCCCTGACCCGGCTCGCGGATGACGTCTCTGGATTACGTGGTTATTATATTGGCTTAGGCAGATTTAGCCCACGTCAACAAGCAACTCGGCGGGGGAGGGGAGGTGATAGGTCGAAGGACTCGCGGTCAAAGGACGACCTCGCTCGGCTCAAGAGGATCGTGCTTAATGTGACAGATGATTCCCAACACTGATATGCCTGTCACGTTTATAATATACCTGTTTGTCTGACACTTTCTCGCGGCTTGTCGCGGCGTTTCGGATGAGATCGCAATCCCCGAATGCACCGGCGGAGGAAATTGAATATCGGGAGATTCCGACGTCAGAATGTAGCTTCACTGCGTGAGCTCCATCCCTCCGCAGAGATGGGAAACGAGCTCTGCCTAGGGATAAGGCGCTTCAGACTTCCAAATCGCGACCCATTTTGGGACCGTATCACCGGCTTACTTATGTCGGTTGTACGATCTGATGGTAACCTAATGGGGTACTCCAGTTGATGATATCAAATGAAATTCTGGGTAATAGAGTTAGTACCTTTGAAACGGCACGGAACTGGCTTCCTGTTTGGAAGCACTTAATTGGAACATGGGAAATTTTGATTTAAGCTTGAAACGTTTGGGACGTGGAAATCAACTGGTGACTTGTGTCTGATATGTAAATGGAATTGAAAATTACAACGTTTTCGTGATATAGATTGAAATGGTATGTTACTTAAATGGGAAAAAAGTGGTTTGCAGTTGGTAAGCCTACACGGAAAATAATTTTCGGCTATTACAAGTAAAAATTTGGTCAATGCAGCTAGAAAATTTAGTTAGTATAATTACAAATAAACACTATGGTCAAATCAGCAAAAAGAATTTACTCCCGCCAATAGTGTTTAATTAGAAAAAAATGTTTGGTTGATTTAGCAATACGGATATCTTTCTTAAGAAAACATGTGTTTACAACAGCTATGCTAGTCGGTTATACACAAACATTCCACTTTCTTATTGCATCAGGAAAGCTCAGCCAAATTTGTATAGGTGTTATTGAGTAAATGATTTTGTCAATCCGGACAGAATTTCCGCGTTTATTTGACCAGAAGTTCGTAACCGTATAAGTTTATCTACTATGGCTAAACCATTATTTTGCGTGTAGCTAAAGGTGAAGGGTTACCGACCTGAAACCACTTTTTTTCAAATTAAGTACGATATTTTATTCACCGTAAGAGTGAAATATATTGGCAGTCCTGCGGGCTATCAATACATTTTATTTTTTTGTTTGTTTTTATATTCAATTCCATTTTTACATCCTTCAAACCAAAAGATTTTTGCTTATTTCCCACCGATGACCTTTTCCAAATGGTGGCAGACCTTGTTTATTCACATTTCAAAAATGTTTTATCCCTTCCATTCCTTCCACCATGTTCCATACTTTCTAAAGGAAGTTAAATCAGGCCATGGCAGGGTTTTAGCCAGGCGAAGGTCCATTATCAAATTTCCATTTATGATTACATCCAGATCAAAGCTCGACTTTGATTTCTCCTAAGGTTTCTCGTTGATTTATCGAACCGAAAGGCCATTTTAAGGGTTACCCCCCACCAAGGAACTAAATCTTCAACGGTGCGAAATTTCGCGACTACGTCGAAACAATTAAAATTTGGTTAAATTTACAGAAACGTCGTTAATTCAACGAAATCCATTAGGCGCGGCACTTTATCTGGAAACCAGGGGGGAGCCGATATGATAGCGCGGGTTACAAATCAGAAGCACAATTCCGACTAATTATAATTTCTAGTAGGGGCGATAAGGAAGGCCCGGAGTATTCTTCATCCGTGGACCAGTTCGACTGAGACCATTACTATTTCCCTCGTTGATTCTCCATTGTTGTTGTTTATTCCTAGCGCCCGGGGGCCGCGCGATTTCTGCAACGCTGAATGGATAACAAATGACCGTATAAATTCAGCCCGAATAAATATATTACCGACCACATTTCTCGCGCTCCTTTTTTTTTTTTGTTTTTTTGATTTTCCTTCTTTTTTCCCGTCCAAAATATACGGTCCAGAAAGCGCGAGAAATATTACGCTGGCTGCGATATTGATACCACCAGATTCTCGCACCGTGGGGTGGGTGGAATTGATTTTTCGAGTGGCCTCGTCATTATGCCAGTCTCGAACCATGTCTACGCACGTGTGTCAGCCGTCCTGACGTTTGCGATGCGCGTACATGCAAATTGAACAGAGGCGTCATTTTCGCTCGAGTCGCGGCGTAAGTGCCCGAGCAGAAACGCGCCTTTGTGTTTGCTTGTTACGATTTCCAGATCAAAATGAGACTCATTAGTGGCGCGCGTCATTATTTCGCCTATCTTAATTTTAAATTGAAAGCTAAATTGCGTTTGACAAGCGACTTCTCATTTGTCCGATCATTCGCGTGATTTTCATCTTAAACAATAACTCGCTCGACACGCTTGGGGTATTATTCTTAATCAAACGTGGCGTTTCGCTTACGACAGTTCCCTAGTCAAAGTGATACATATATGGTACATATATGTTTTAACAATTTCTTGTAAGGAAATAAAAAATTCATATATGTACATATATGTTTTTCGTTAATCCATTTATGGCCATATATGTTTTTCCTTAATCCATTTATGGCCATATATGTTTTTCCTTAATCCATTTATGGTCATATATGGTCAATGTATACACGGAGTGAAAAGATCAATAAAATTTACTGACATTCTTAGTAAACTGGTTATATATCGGCAAAACTTGGAAAATTACTATCTTAAATTAGTAAAACGTATCAATTTGTTGACAATGATTCTTAGAAAGCTGACACTTTTTACTAACTTAGGATAGTAATTTTTCAGTTCTTGCAAGTATATGACCAGTTTACTAACAATGTCAGTAATTTTTATTAATCTTTTCTCTCCGTGTAGTAATTATTGATTTAATATTCTAGCCATGTGTACTTTACAATTTCCTTATATGGAAATCAATTATTGTCATATATTGGCCATATTTGGCTTTAAAATAAACATAATGAATTTTTTATTTCCTTATATGAAAATCATATACGGGCATATATGTCTTTCAAAATAGAAAGCGCGGGAAGTTTGAAATGAAATTTAATCCAATCGTTATCGTTGTTTCTGAATAACAAGAAAAATGTAGTTTAAGGGGAAATCGTGCGGATGTTGAGTAGACCCGGTGTAAAACACGGCCCTCACTTTGTCACGTTTGGCGATATCCGTGTACCTAAGACTCCGGGTAGACCGCCGGTGATGTCCGTAACTGCATTTTTCATTTCCTTTCCTTCTCTTCTTAGTCACTTTTTTTTCTCCTCCCCAGCTACACAACCCAACACCTTTTAAACCTCGACCCTCCTTTCAATATTATTTTCCAATACTCATTTCCAATTTATAATATCTCCTTCTTTATGAAATCAAAGCAGTTTATAATGCTTATTCAATAACACTCGAATATTATGTTTTCATCGGAAGTAATAATTATTGCGCAATTTTTATTTTCTCGTAATTCTCTTGATGCTGAAAAGATTTTATGAAAAGCTCGCGACGCGACCGTACGTTAAAATATATTTAATCGTCGAAAAATTATTGACATCTAATAAGATGCTTGTGATGTTTTTATAATAACATTCAAATTGAATATTTACTACTTTATTTCGTGCTTAAATTACATTTTTAGAATTAAATTTACTTTTTATGGATTTAATAAAAATGAATAAACTATTATTTGAAGTTAGCAGACCCTAGTAAAAATGAGACATATATGGTCCCTATACGTTTTAACAATTTCATATAAGGAAATAAAAAAATTCATACATGGACATATATGGTTTTCCTTAAGCCATATATGGCCACATATGGTCGACATATGGCAATAATTGCGCGGAGAGAAAAGATTCATAAAATTTACTGACATTCTTAGTAAACTGGTTATATATTTGTGAAAATTGGAAAATTACTATCTTAAGTTAGTAAAATATATTAATTTGTTGAAAATTATTCTTAGAAAGCTGACACTTTTTGCTAACTTAGGATAGTAACTTTTCAGTTTTTGCAAGTATATACACTGAGAAAAAAGATATGCCACAAATTACTATTTTTTGTATCAATTTGAGGATACATTGGGAAAGTAATTATTTCCACTATTAATAATAGTAAAATTTAAAAATCATGTATAAATATTAGTATAAAAGTACTATCAATTGCTTTGACAATTATCATTTTTACTATTTTTATTAGTAAAATTTTTCACTCTTCAGAGATATCCTCAAATGGATATAAATTGTTTTCAATTTTACTATTATTTTTTTCTCAGTGTAACCAGTTTACCAATAACGTCGGTAATTTTTATTAATCTTTTCTCTCCGTGTGATTTCAATATAAGGAAATTATATCAATTATTGCCATATATCGACCATATAGTCCACATATGAATTTTTTCTTTCCTTATATGAAATTGTTAAAACATACATGGCCCATATATGTTTCATTTTTACTAGTGAAACGTTTCAAAAAATATTTATAAAACAGTATGGTAGAAACGTTTCTAACTCTCATAAAGCTTTGGATAAGTCGTAATTACAGACGAACTTGTATTTTGTGCCGCAGTTATTGTACTCTATGGTAATTTCGTAAGATGCTTTTTTTTTCTCTCTTATGTAAATAGGAAGGGAAAAAAGGGTGATCAAGAAATGTATAATTCGAAAGATAATTAGCGCATGTAAATCGATTCTTATCGCGAGCTCGCATGTTACGTAAAAATTCGATTAAGACCTTTTTTGTCGAAGGAAACGAATAAAATAGTGCAATGAAATTCAAATCACTCCGGCTCATAATTTCTCGACCCTGCTGGGACGGGCGCACGTACAACGGGGGTCGCGGTGACCCGTAAAGATGTCACCTTGCAATTTCAGTAAATGGATTTCGGAAGATCGATATACACCACACAACCGATCGTTCTATATAAACCTTTCCAAGGCATAGGCCACATTCGTATTTATCTATGAAATATAATCACGCCCTCCGAATAATAACTTCGCTTGTATCATGAATGAAATAGTAAAAGAGACATCTGATTTCGTGGTCGCGTTCGTTTTTCATCATCTTTTCAAGGAAACAAGGCCAACGGTACGTGTAATATTTTTGTTTATATTATAGTCTCTGAGCGTAGAACAATGAATAAGTTAATTTTACCATAAAATTGGTATTTCGAGCCCCAGAAGACAATCTATGAACGTGCTTATGATAAAATATGCAATAAATGGTAAAATAAAGTATTTATTCCTATAGATTTATTGGAATTTTTACAGATTTATTGGAATACGCACTTTATTATAGTATTTCTTTAGTAAAAATGAAACATATGTGGTTCATATATGTTTTAAGAATTTCATATGAGAAAAAAAAATTCATACATGGACATATATGTTTTTCCTTAACTCATATATGGTCATATATAGTTGAGATATAATAATAATTAATACATTATTCAACCATATATGGCTTTAATAATTTCCTTATATTTTATGACCATACACTGAGAGAAATAGATAGTTAAAAGCACCATCTAGATAGTAGAAATAGATTAAATTAAATGACACAGTGATCATATTACAATAAATTAAATTAAATGACACAGTGATCATAAAATACTCTTATTGAAACTATTATGCCTTTACTGCAATCATTTATAAAGATTGTCCGGCACATTAACCCCTGCACCGGTTTACCGGGGGTTCAAAATGATTTGAAATAATAAGATACTAAAGTAGCGGTTTTATGACTAATATGAAGTTATTAAAAATCCTACCGCCCTTCCAAAGTTAATTTTACTTTATAGGCGTGTCGTTTAATTTGTATTTAAAATTTCATTAACCGCCATTAATATCCGTTAATTTCTGTCATTTATTAATTTATTCAATTTCATTTGCGCCAGGTAAGATGGAAACAAAGCAGCAACGGCGAGGTCTTGCAGTAATTTTGAATTCTGCACAATTTTATCTAATAAAATATAAGCAATTATTTCGGGAACACTGTACACTGAGAAAAAAATTGGGATAAAAATTATTATACTAAATGTAAAAGTGGGGACAAATTACAATTCTTGGCATATTTAAAATACATTTTAAAAGAGATTATCAGTATTGTACAATTTACTATGATAGAGTATAATAAAAATGTTCATTTTTCTTATAACCTCTTTTAAACTGTATATTAACTAAGACAAGAAGAAGTC